>BJBW01010900.1:20689-36242 GCA_004320125.1 Scolopax mira
TTCTATTCAAAATTATTGCTGTGAGTAGGTAGAAATAATTAAAACTTAAAAATATTAAAAGCACAGATTCACTTCTGTCTTCTTCTGTAAAATGAAGGCAATTACCTCTCTGTGGTCTTGTGAGTATTCAGAAGAAAACAATAACATTTTTTAGAGTATTTTGAAGCCTTAAACGTAACAGTGTTGTAATAGAGTTGTGCCACTGAACTCAATATTCAAATACAAATATAGGGAAGTGTTTTTATTAAAATTATGGCTGAATTAAGATTAAAGATGTCTGTTAAAAGGGGAACATTCCTAAAATAAAACCTTCTATTTTGGAAGCTGTAAAGAATTTTTTTCCCACATTCTCTAGTGAGTGGTCCCTAATTTCCATTTTGAAACAAAGTCTGTTGATTAGAAATTAATGATTTTTAGTAGAAAAAAGGGAATTTGAAGAGTTAAATTACTGAATGGAGGGAAAGTTGTGGAGTATATTTCATATCAAACAAAGTAATTCAGGCTGACATGCCTTTTTGCAGGCACAAAATCTTGACCACAGAAAGAAGGAGTATCATCAGCTTTCTTCTTGATTTAGTATTTCTTCCATTAAGACAAAAAAAAAAATATTTAAAAACAAAGGATCAATATTACCATGGTTTTGCGAGGGTTGGTGGTTCCCTGGGCTTTCAGGGGTGTCAGGGTCTCCTGGGGATGTTTGGGCAGGGCCTGGCAGCCATAACCCATGACTCCAAGCCATGGCATGAAAAGCCATCAGGCATTGGACACCTCCCTGGGAATGGAGACAGGATGAGGCTGGGACAGGCCAGGAAAGGTAGAGACAGTGTCCTACAGCCTCACTGGGGCAGGGACTGACGCCCGCCCCAGGGGCTGGAATGGGGTCCTGAGCCATAGGTAGGGCGAGGGAAACCCTGAAGAGGGGCAGGGTTAGGACCTCTAATGTTAGGACATTAGGACCCCTGAGTGCCCTCAACATCTGAACAAAGAAAAAATCACTCTTGACTCAGAGACAAGAACTCAATATAGCTCCAATAAATTCTAGTTTCATTATATGTATTGTCATTAAGAAAGTTTAATGGTAATAAAGAATTGACACATACATTGATTGCAAAGGACTATTTAAGACTTTATTCTTCCTCTAAGGAGGAGCATGTCCTCAAGTTCTTACACAGGAATCCTCACTTCTCATCAACATTTGTTTTTAATCCACATTTTTTTCCATGCTAATTTCAAAGCAATTGCCTTGTTTGTAAAGCTGTGGAATCACACTTAGCAGAATTTCTTTAATATAATACAGCTGGCTTGATAAAATAATGCATGTGACTTAGATATTTGTTGTTCTCTTTTCAAGTGTATTTTTAAAGTCTTTAATCTTCAGAATTTCTTCTAAGGATGGACCAGAGTTTAATTTAAAGAAAAAAGTTAGGAAAGCCAAGATTGCAATTTTTGTACATATGCACATATTCCTTATGTCCATAATGTAATCATACAGGGGTTTTGACCCTGACACATGTGAATATTTTGGCCTTTATTTTGATCTTAGATGAAGTACATATCACATACAGTTATCATCATGTTATAAATATATCTCTATATTCTATCAAATAAACATCAGGCTTGGCACACAATCTGTCATTTGTAATTCTAAAAACTAAGAGATGTGTCTAGACAACCGATATAGATGCTGCAGAGATATACACTCTTAATTTCAGCTCCAGAGCACAGGCCAGTTATAGGTGCTCCCCACAGACTCTGAAGTAACTGAACTGAATACCATAAAAACGCAACCGTATTAAAATGTTCTCTTCATTACCTTTCAACTACACAAAGACATATAGTAAGGCACTTAATATAATTCTGAAGAGTAAACCACAACAGCATACCTATTTTCACTGGTTACACAAACTGTGGTTAAAAGTGAAGTAAATTTGAATGTGTCCTCTCACATATAGTTACAGTTGTTGAGACCTTTGAAAGTAATTTTAAGCTGTTATTTTGAAAAGCAAAAATGAATGAAAGGCAGCCATTAAATTTTGTCATGTCAGTTTTGGAAGTCTTATATAAATTGTATAAACAATTGTTGTTCACTCCTTGAATCCTTACCCACATTCAGCCAGTATCACAGTGCTTTATAAGTTTCACTGGATTATTTGTGTCTTCAAAGGAAGGCACTTGTCGACGGGACTTAAATTTATGCTTTCAATTAAACATATGTTTAGTTATGGTCCTAATAGAGGACCTATGTGGTTTGTTACAGCAGAATCTATTACTGTTGATACTATGGTGCTGTCAGAAGGTGCATAGTCTACCTATTCTGTCTGAATTTCTCTGGATATGTCCTATATTTAGGAATAATGTCATAAAGTCTGTGCATGAGATTCTTTCTCAACACTTTGAACATTACAAGAGAATTTGAAAAGCATAAGAACACACAGCATGATGGTGGCATGTACAGATTTATCTCATACAACAAGTATAATGGTTCCTGTGTCGGAATTTTTAAATTGAGTAAAACATAATGCATTAATTATCTGTTTCAGCTATCATCTTGTCCACTGTAAACTGATTACTTTCTTTCATGCAACATCCCCAAAAGCAGTTAAGTTAAGCTTCACATCAGAGAATCCTGTTAGGAAAAATACCACTTTTCATTTTTGTCCTCTTCCAGCTATGAGAGCTTTACCCAGATAACAGTCTCTAGGAACTACATCTAAATTGACAGACTGCACTGCATCTGCCTAGACAGAAGAATTAATCAAATGAAATATCTTTGACAAGATTTGCCAGCTGGTTTTGACTGCTACATGGCAATGCACAACTGCAGTAAATACAGCAATTGAAGAAATTTATGGCAGCTCTGTATCATCAGAGCAATGCAGCAAAGGAAAAATCCACTGCTGACCCTGACGCTGGAATTATTCTTATTATTCGTCAGATTATTCTTATTCTTCACATCATCATTTAACTGTTTCTTCCAGGGCTCCTATCTATAGAGATCCCAGTATCACATTGGTAGTAGACTCCATCCTATATGATTCAACTGACCTAGCATCTATTACAATATGTCCAAAGTAAGGTGACAGAATCTCTTGTAACCAGATCCATTCTACTTCATGTTACTTATTTAAATGGAATAAAAATTAATATTTGAGGGAAAACCAAGCCTAGTGAGTCATCCTTCTAAATAGGTTGTCATCAACTGCAGCTGCAGTTTTGTGCCAGATTACAAGCATGCGATCTTTACTGTGCAAATATCATCTACAAAGGCATAGTTCTCAATAATGTGAAGTACTGGACAATATCCTTAAGGCTGTGAAGGTGAAAAGTTAAGTACTTAAAGATCCTTTTAGTTTCTATACTCTGTGAAATATTTTCTTTTTCTGAGAGCTGATATTTTATTTGTTTTGAACGCAAGACAAAACATTAGGAAAGGCCTGGAGGGAAGTCTAGCACACAAGTGACTAGTAACAGTCTAATTCCGCTCTACTATTGGAGGAAAATATGTTTTGGTTTCTTTCTTCTTAGTCAAGTAAACAGATAAATATATTTCCCCTGGCTTCCATTACAGCAAGTTGGCAGTTATAGAAGAATCCTTTCAGTTTTGATTTCCTGTCAGCTTTGCTAACAAATGACCACAGAGTACAGTGTTCTCTTGGTGTGGTTTTTATAGACTCTGTGCCTTAAATGGAGCGTTTCTGAATGAAATTGCTATATGTTCTCTCTTGGAGGGGTTGATTTGTTTTTTGTATGCAGTACATTTCCCCTTTTAATGAATGTGTGAAATTGGGAAAACAACAGGAAGGATGTGGCCTGAAAGAGAAGATATTTTTAAAAAAATCTTTTCTTCCCTTGATCTTCATCTCCTAAGTTGGAGTCTGACTAAAAGACTGACTAAATTCAGATACAGACATGGTTCAGGCCACTTTTTCAATCTGCCCACAGCAGGCAGAAAAAACAAAGCAAACCAAACCAGCTCCATGTGCAAAGGGCTGATCTCAGGGATGTCAGTGGCAGACTGCTGAGTGATTTCAGTACAGCTTGATGAAATTTCTCTCTTGAAGTTGAATTTTTTCTCACAGGTGGATCAGCCAAATAAAAAGAGCTGACAACAAGAGGGGTCATGAGCTGTGGTTAGAAGCTGTGCGTTTCCTAAGCTGTTTCCTATACCTCAGTGACCAGCCTTATGGGCTGGGACCTAAAATTATTGCCCTGCTTTCTCACACCTAAAATTCCCTGAGGAATTAACCTTTTCATTTGTCTCTACAGAACTTCTCTATTTCAAGCCAGGCATCAATGCACTACTCTTGTGCAGGCAGTATCCCATCTTGATGAGCAATCAAAAACCTACTCTGTGAGCAACACTCTTTTCCAACAGTTTTTTCTGTTTTCCGGAATATGTTTTCTTTTTCTGCTCTCTCACACGCCACAGAGCTCTGTAGTTACAGGCATGGTCTCTGGAGAGAGTAACGCAAATGTAGAAATGCCACTCCACTCAGTACATTTGCTGTATTTTCTTCTTCAACATGCTTATGCCCAAGCAACCCTTGGCTCTGTATTTTGTAGAAGGAAAATGTCCTGCGGTGAAGTGCTCAGTATTTTGCTGAATCTGTGCTGAGGGATGCAGTCAGCAGTGTGGGGTGGGGGGAAGGGGAAAGAAAGACAAAGTGACTTCATCACTTCCACCCTTACACAGAAGATAATGAGGAAAGCACTTTCCAAATATGGAAAGTGAAGTGTCTTCAGAAAACTAAGGAGGCCAAGAAAACTGCCAAGAGAGGAGTGAAGAGAACATTCCAAAAAGTTGTCCTTAGCAGACCATAAATCTTAACCAGTGGACAGTTCAAACACATCACTTGCACCAGCCCTACTCTTTCCTGTTTATTTTCTTCCTGTCAGCATTAAAACAGAATAATAAAGTACCAACCAACCAAAAAAGACAAACAGGAAAATAAGAAAGAAAACCCAGCAGAGAAGAAAAAGGATTGGAGTCTTTGTTTGTCAGCAGTGTTGAGGGGTCCCTTGGATCACACTGTGCTGCAGCCTGTACAAACATCACTGCCTCGCCACGTCCCATCCACGAAAGGAATTCACAGGCTCCTCTTAAGTGCCTGAAATAACGATTCAGAGGACTACGGGAATGCCAAGACTATATTTAAATATTTAAAAGGGAAACATATCCAAAACTTTTGTTTTATGTTCAAGTGAGGTGTCTTCCTGTAGGTTTTGGCTGCCCGAGCTCACATCAGCTCCACAGATACTCAAAACCGCTTTAAAGATAAGCAGCATTTTACACTCCTGAAGAATTTCTGAGGGAAATGGGAAGAAAAGTCCATCCTCTCCAGTGTGGAGCGGGAAAGAAAGGAAACTCTGCTGCCAATTTTGAAAGGGAATGCACAATCCATACCCAAATAGGCAGGGAAATACCTCTCTGGAGGAAGCCACACATAGCAGGAGCCTGGGGAGGTAAGAAAGCACGCTGGAGAGAAAATAAACGGATTTCAGTTGGAAACCAGCCTGGTGTCTGTCAAACAAACCAATAAAACTGACATGTTCCTGCAGACTGAGTTGGTAAGATCTGTATGTCATGATGGGAAAAAGTACTGATAAGGACATTTAGGAGCTTTAATGCAAAAAAAAAAGTGAAAAGTTTTATTTTTTCTTTTTTTTTTTTTTTTTTTTTTTTTTTCCCCAAGTTTGTGTATAAACCAGGCAGGAAAGTAAGGCTAAATAAAAAGCTTAATTAGAAAGTTAAAGGAATTCATGTTTAGGGATTAGTGTTGGGGATTTACACGAACTAAAATGTTGTTAACACTAAGTGGCATCAGAGGGGATTAAATAACACCACGCTTTTAAATACAGTCCAGCCTCTAAGATAAAATGCGTAGTCAGCCTGGAAAGCCCATCCAGAACTTTAGAAAAGGCTGCTTACAAAATTAACTAAATCTGAAAGTAGATTTATACAGGAAAAATACTTTCTTTTAAGACAGCTTTGACATTAAGACCAGCCTCTGGTGACACTTAACAAAATTAAAGTGAAAT
This sequence comes from Scolopax mira, assembly GCA_004320125.1. Classification (NCBI taxonomy): domain Eukaryota; kingdom Metazoa; phylum Chordata; class Aves; order Charadriiformes; family Scolopacidae; genus Scolopax; species Scolopax mira. The sequence continues at coordinate 26,729 of BJBW01010900.1, forward strand.
AAAAGGTGGAAAAAGGATCCAAAAAGGGTCTCCATAGGCCTCTCCACCCTTTCAGTTAGTAGTGTAGATGCAAATGGTCAGTATTGATTCTCTAGAGGGTTTGAGCATCTTAAGATCCAAGGCTGAGATTTTAATTCTTAATTCCTTGGGATATCCACATGCAGCCTATAGACATGTTCTGAGTATGTTCAACAGGAAAAATTAAGGCTATGTGGGGACTTCACCAATGGAAACAGACTTCACAGAACTACAGGATCAGACAACAATTGGGACTCAGCTGCCTTGTGAAGATACACACCAATGAAAAACAGAGGTTTTCAAGGGACTCCACAACCTACACCACTCTAAACAGCAAGTTTTCTGAGCTTTCATTTCATTTTAAAAAAAATTTAAAAAATTAAAAAAGGAGAGAAAACGTGATGGCAGTTTTGTAACTGCTATGTGGTTACAGTACTGTTAAACACAAGGCTGAACAGGAGATGGCATATTTACACCCAAGACACGAGACTATTGTTGACATGGTTTGTAATAAATAGCAATGTTGATATAAATGCATATTTGCTCAGTCTGTGTATCATGCTGACACTAATCCTCAAGGAAAGAAAACCATCTGGAAAATTTTCGGTTAGTATAATCTGAACGGAATTAAATACTACAAGCTTGAATATAACTCAAGGTAAAACTCTAAAGTGGAGAGAATGATTATGTCCCCGTTTGTGTTTTACACCAGCCTCATTTAATCCAATGTATGCCTCTATTGCCATATTTCCTGCCTTATTTTTAATATATTGTTATGAATTGCACTGTTCTGTGTATATTTTTTTTTTTCTATTAGAATATAAACTAATTGATGACAACGCTAGCTTAAATAGACACAACTTCAGATGTGTCAAACAAACTTGAGATATCTCCAGCAAATGCCAGCATCTCTTACGTTCTGAATTGGTATAGTCTTTTGCTCTAGTGGAGAGTTTTCCCTTAAAGAATTCCCTAAGGAATGCATTATTATGTATTACATATGTATTATAAAAGCTACATTAATAGTAACTATATCTATCATGTGGTTTTTTTTTAATTATTATTATTATAATGAAAAATATTTGAATAATAGGCATATCCTGCAATCCATATTTTCAGCTAGACCCTGGATGAGCAAAGTTGATAGTCTGCAGTGGAACTTTGATGCCCAGGCTTGAAGTAAAACCTATGCTTTTCTCCTCTGTCAGTCAGGACCAGTCAGGTATAGGTCTGGTACAGTTCTTGACTAAGTCAGGTCTCTGAAACAGCCCTATGACAGGGTCCAAGGGGTTCAGAAGGAGGATTTAGGACATACCCATTAGCCCTAGGTGGAGTTTTGACAGTGATTGCAATGCAAGTGTGATCAGATCCTCAGATACAGAAGCACAACTTGCACTACATCCTCTGTGACCATATGGAAAAGTCATTCTCAAGTGTTCCCAAACCAAAGTGAAACGGCTTCAGGAAAGCTAAGGCCATTAAGCTATTCTGTTGCAACTTTTAACACCATATATCCTACATTACAAAAACTGAGACAACATGAAAAAAAAAAATCTGTTCATTTCGTGGCTTACTGTGATACTAACTTTTTTATGTTTGCCTTTTTATCTCCCAGCTGTTTTCTTTTCTATTTATTGCGTATTGTTTTTATTGGAACATAGCTGTCCAGAATTCGGTGCTTTTGAAGGCAGAGTAGATGCACAACTGAACTCTACTAAATAGCCTGCTCTGTTTACACGAGGCTTGTTAAATAACAAAGAGCAGAAAGCAAGTACAGAGCACTGATGTGGGTTTTCATCATTTATCATCTGCAGATTATAATGTACTAGAAAAGATAAAGCAGTAACAGAATGCAATATGAAGGCAATATTTCTTTATAGATCCTTGTGCAAATTGTTGTACAAGCAGTTAATTCTCATGGCTCCCGGGAGGTAGACAGGTCACCTGAACATCCTTAGCACTTTGAAAGTAAAGCTATAACAAGATATGGTTTTGACATATGGAATATTTCTAGATTTTTATAACTTTGGAATCATTCCTGGGTGGTTGAAGTTATTGGCAAGTCTCCCATTGATTTCAGGAGTTCCTGATAAAATCCACTGATTTTATGAATCAATTAGGAACTCTTCTTTTTTGGACCACAAACAAAAAGAAAGTGATGTTTACTATGGAAAATTCAGAATCAGACTTCAAACACTCTGCATATGAGTTTATTCAAAGAATGATCCACTGTTGATAGAGCTGGAGTTGTTAACAAGTATGTTTAAACCACAAAAAAAAATCAGTTAAAGCAGAAATGTTACAAACTTCGAAATTTCTTCTGGATAATGAAAAAGTAATAGTGAACGTACTGTCCCTTATTTGAATTTACCGAACCAGAATGCCATGATGCTCAACAGTGCTCAACTGGACAGAGGCACTGATCTGGAGGGGCCAATGTGAGTATTGCTTGTGTGCTGGGTCTGGTGGGGAAAGGGTTAATTGTTCCCAGGACCTAGCAGGGACACAGGTATTCCATCCCGTTTGAGCCACGCCCAGGGGGAGGGGCCTGAGCTAGCCGGGGAGGGGGAGGGACAGGAAGTGACATAAAAGGAGGAAGCCCTGACCTTGGGGCAGAAGGAGTAGGGAGAGTAGTGTGGTTGGGTGTGTGCTGGTAAGTGGTGGTATCGGGATTGTGGTTGTATACTCCTCTGTTCATGTTATTGTTGTTATTTCTTGTGGCCTTTGCTGTTTTGTTAAATTGCCTTTGTCTCAACTGATGAGTTTTAATTTCAATTTTCCCCTCCCAGCCACGCTGCTGGTGGGGGACTCTGGTTTGTGCAAGGTGGTCCTTTGTTCGCGTCTGTAGCCAAACCACGACAGTGTTGCATGTGTAGAAGTTGTGCCAGATGAACTGGAAAAGCAGAGTCCAAAGAGAAGTCAGAGCAAATACCGTGTCCAAAGTTCAGCATAATCTTAGAATGGAGTTCATTTCTTATTTTGCTCAAATGTTGCCATTTTGGGTCATTATCAGTATTAGGATACTCAATTACAGCATATCACAGAACAATGCAATCACAGAATGATTGAGATTTGAAGGGACCTCTGGAGGTCACCTGGTCCAACCCCCCTTCTCAGGCAGGCCCACAAAAAAACCAGTTGCCCAGGACTGTCTCGAGATGGGTTTTGAATATCTCCAAGGATGGAGACTCCACAACTTCCCTGGATGACCCAAACTGGTGCTCTGTCACCCTCACCCTTACTGTCATCCGTCAGTACAAAACTGACGTTCAGGAGGAACGGACGGTGTTTCATTTTGTGCCTATCATCTCTTGTCCAGTCACTGGGCACCACTGGAAAGAGCCTGGCTCCATCTTCTGTACAGCCTCCCTTCAAGTATTTACATACATTGAGAAAATCCCTCTGAGCATTCTCTTCTCCAGTCCATGGTCTCTTAGCCTTTCTTCATATGAGATATGCTCCAGTCCCTGTCCATAAATCATCTTAGTGGTGGTGCACTGGACTGTTTACAGTAGTTCCATGTCTCACACCAGTAGCCTCCTTTGCAGCAAGGGCACATTGCTGGTACGGGTTCTGTGTTTGGCAGCATTGCAAAAAAAATGTAGTGTTTAAGAGTTTTACATTTAAACCTGATTTTACCTTAGAAAAATCTTTATTTTGTTAAGGACTTTTTAAAGGAAAGTTGTTATATCTGTACCAGACCAAGAGGAATCCAAGGTAACAACTATGAAATTATAAACCAGTCCTTTAAAGAGCTATTTGATAGCAAACTGACACTCCATAACAGGTTTTCATCAACAGTAAAAGTACAGAAAGCTATATAGATCAAGAAAAAAAGCAAAATCCTCCATTTGTGGCCACCCATGCTGTTTTATTCTCAACTATACTAGGCATTTTTCGTTACATTCATCTCCTGTGACAGGAACATAGCATATTAAAGGGTCAAGTGGATTATTCTTTCTGATACTGAAAAAAAGCATGACCCACTCTGCTTTTTTGGAAGCATGTTCATTGAAATCATAACTAACTTTCACACCTTATTGACCATATATTGTATAAGTAAAACGAGATTTTACTGACTGTTAGGTCATATGAATTAATATGCAGTAGTAGCTTTTGTAATTTTTTACACTTTGCCATATTTCTATCTTTCCAATATATTTCAGAAATTAACATGGTCAGTTGTAAATGTTGATCCTCTGTTTAGTCAGAATGAATAAGTGATGGTCATTGTAGCATGACTCATTGCTTCTGGATAGGAACATTTACAAAATATTAACTTTGTTAGGAAGTGCAGTTATGATTCACATCAGTCCAAGACTTCTTCAAGTGAAGATAGTTATGATTATGTTTGGAATAGAATCATAGAAGCATAGATTGGTTTGGGTTGGAAGGGACCTTAGAGATCATTGAGTTCCAACCCCGCTGCCATGGGCAGGGGCACCTCCCACTAGAGCAGGTTGCTCAAAGCCCCATCCATCCCGGCCTTGAACACTTGCAGGGATGGGGCATCCAAAGCCAGGCTGGATGAGGCTTCATCAATTTACTTCATTCTATTTTGTGATTTACTGTATTCTGTTTGGCGATTTACAGGTAAATGAGCTCAGTACTTATGGTGATACTTTCTAAAGGAGGAAAAAAAAAAACCAAACCTGACTGCGTTCCTTAAAGTTTGGTGCTGTCAAAACCATATGTTCTTATTAGACAAAAATGAACCTCTTTAGAGGAAAATTCTTGAAAAATCCTGCATTAAAACCTTCCCACAGAGAACAGGCGATTGCTGATGCATTTGGTTTTGTACAAGGTACTGACAGAGATATAGGGTAAAGTCATAGGCACAGCTTCTGTCTTTGGTGAAGCTTTGATTATACTGGTGTTTCTAGCTCTGCAAGAAGATTACAATAAAAGGGTATGATTTGGAATAGAGTTACTATAAAACATGTCTCCATTAAGCTGAATTATTTGCACTGGTGGTTGAAACAAAAAAGCCGAGCCCAGCTTATGTACTGATACTGGTAGTTGGGATTGTGTCCTTGTATTCATGCATGATCTAGCCTAGACTTTTGCTATGTTGACCTTACACACTACATTCAGTGTTTCAAAGCTAGCTCAGTATCTGATTGAGCATGGCAATTTCTGACCCATAAAAATGATGCTCTAATAGCAAATAGAAATAGAAATAAAAAGTTTCTAATGTTTAGTGTTTTTTTTTTTTTTTTAGGTATAGGGACAACCGCATCAACTAAACTTTGCAGTTTAGACAAATCTATATACTTGTCTTCTGATTATTCTATTAAGGTAAGAGATAAACATAAAGATACTCTATATTTTAGAGCACAGAGATCTAAATTTTTATGTTTCTTGTAAAGTAAGAATGTGAATCTTGAAACAATCAAAACATTCCAGGTATGCTTGAAAAAGAAAGGTGATGACCTTACCAAAAAGCAGCATTTCATCTTTTTTCTTCCCTTTCACAAAACAAACAGACACAATGACAGACATCAAGGAAACTGCTGAATTTTAAAGATGCTATATTGTCTGAGAGAAAAACAACATTTCTGACTGCAATTTTTGACCGCTATTCCTTCACATCTTCTAAAAGTCACAGAGATGCCTGTGCTTGCCTTATGCAGGGCATGCCTAATACATGAGTTAGCTATGCATTAGTTCTGCCTTCTTCTACGTAATGAGTCAATCAAGGAGTTACATTTGTCATTTATATCAGTCTTACAATGCGTAAGCATGGACTGAGCTGCCTTTTTTTCATGTGTACTTTCATGTCATAAAGGCTGTAACAATTGTTTTTTACAAACTATTTCACACAGGTCACGTCTTGTTTAACCTAAGCCAAGTAAAAGGGAGGTGCATAATCAGTTTATCTGCCTCAGATTTCTATGGAAGTGAACAGATTAGGTGTCCTCAGTTGTTTCAATTAATTTAAAAAAAAAATCAAAACTAATATCTCACCCTTGAACACACAGAAAGTGATCTAGTAGAAGTGTTAAAGCAATCAAGAAATGCTTTTGCAATGCAGTTTGGCAGCACAAAGTCCATAGCTTTTTTATAGCATTCAATCTACAGAGGGTAGTTCATCTATGTAGGACAATAAATACAACTACACCTGCAGCAGCTCTGGACATCTCATTACAGGGAGACAGTGACAGATTGGAAGAAATCTAGGGTAGCAAAACACAAGTGATAATTCACTTGCAAGACAGACTTATGGAGATATTAGGTGGGCTAAATACATACCAGTTTAGCCGAAGAGTAAGTAAATGGAGACAGAATTCCACTGCTATTTGGATAACGCAGACAGGGGAGATGGATATCATAGGTGTATTTTGTTTGTTTGGTCTTAACCTTGATATAATGAGATTTCACTCAGTTCATAGCAACAAAGGAAAGATTTGGGACAACAGCAGGAAAAAGTCCTCAACTGCATAATGAAAAGTACTGGTCAGCACTAATCACCACATCTAGTTGCAAATACAGCTACAAAAAAAATGCATGCCAAACTAGCCAACCAACTCCCTCCATCCTTCAAAAAACCACCACAACCTAAAAGCAAATATAAAGAACTGCCAGAGTACACCTACTTAGCTGCTCAATGGGGGGCAATTTCCTGCTCACACAAATGAACTTCTAGTACCTATGGTTTTGTTGTAGTTACTGTCTTAATAAATTGCTGTAAGTAATGAGCATGTTCAAGATATGGTAGTGATCCTGTCTTCGATTGACTGAATAAGTCAGTCTTAGGAAAGACTGACAATAAAATAAATCTTATTTTCTGGTGAGCCCTCAAACTCTCATGTATAGAGGATTGGACTATGCATATTGGAAAGTTGGACTGCAGAGGAAAAATCTCACATCCTTGGGGCATACGGTAGTAACAGAGAGCAAATATCACTGCAGCTCTGAAAGTTTATCCCTTCATGTCCAAAAGTCTGTTTTTCCAGTCCAAATATTAAACAAATGGAAAAACTTCCACTTATTACAGAGATACTGAGAATAAGTTTTCTAATAGGGAGATAGTAGAGCTATACACTATTCCCTATGAATGATTTATATAGGCATCTTTCTGGATCCCGAGAGATTCTTCTCCAGGTTCATGTCCAGAGTTCTGAAAAGGTATACTTTTCTAAACTTTGTTGTATACAAAATGTTTGCTCAAATATATTCAGTACAAGAACAACAGAGGGCTGTTTCCTACAAGAAGTTTTAAAATGTTTTATACTAATAGCCATTGCTTGAAAAGACTCCTATTGCCATGAGGACATGATTAATTCCTTCTACGCTATCACTCTGAGAAGAATTCATAATTTCATATTTCTATTCAGGGAGTCAGAAAGAAGGAGATCTTCTGATCTTATTCAGTCAGGAAAGAGTCATGGAACCAGATGCACCAGGAGGATAACTATTATCTGATCAGCAATGATGCTGATGTCCTTTTCCACAAGTACTCTCTATTTTTTGAGGGATCTACAAAGGCAACCAGTGAAAATTACAGTGATCCTAGAATAGTTTTTTTTTATTGAGCCTACTATATGAAACATAATCACCAATAATAATTTAAACAATGCCCAAATCCAAACAGCAGTTTGCAGTGAAAGTGGTATTTCTTCGAAGTACACAGGAACGTGACTCAGTTCTCCTTGCAGAGATGTCCTGCCATCATTACTAATGCTTACTACAACAAACCAGAAAATTTAGTTTAAAGCAGTGATATAAATTAAATGCCAAATATTTAAGGAAGGTAAGAATTTTCTCTCCTTTTTTAAGAATACAACATACTAAAATTTAAGACCACAAAATATTTTATCCAATGCCTCCAAAGAAACTTGATACTGGCTTATATATAAGGAATTACAGGAACGGGAGTGTTCACTTCAGAGATCTGCATAGCCAAAAAGAGGGAAAATAGTAAATTATACCTCTTTGTGAGTTACAAAAAGAAACATAAAGGAATTGGACAGAAATTAAGGTATTGTCTAGGTAAAATGCTTAAAAGTTTTAAAGGGATTGTCATTCTGATAAGAGAATCGCATTTAAAGGCAGGCAGATGGGAGAGGCCCAGGAGGGCTGCTCAGCAGGACAGCGTGCAAGTGAGTTCTGCTTGCAGAGACTGGATGTCCATGTCTGACAGCTCAATTCTGTCTTTCCAGAAAGGAGGCCTTAAGCTAATGAAAACTGCTGCCAACAACAGCCTACACAAACCCACTTGGCTGCCAAACTACAGGAACATCAGGCTGTGAAGTTGTTTTTCTCTGTTGTTGCCAGACTTATGAAGGGACTGTCACTTTGATGCCTCTCAAAAATCTTTTTTTTCAAATTATTTTTAATTTTTCATAATGACAAATAAGTAAATAACTATTTTTTAAAGTTGCTATGACAAGACATACAGGGGCACCAGTGCCAATGGCATGTAGAGTTCTGCATGTGCATTTTTATTTTACAGAGGAATAAAATCCATACAAAAATAATAATCAGTGAATACATATTTTCCTGTTAGCAGCTAGGTTGACAGTGTTTTTTTCCATTACAAGCTTTCATGAACAGGCAGGAAAGACAGCTGTGTTCAGATTTGTGCACCTGTAGCATAAGTTGTCTTTCTCTTCCAGATGATTGTGGGGTAAAAAGATTTAAACAAGAAAAAAAAATCTTGGCAAGGGTTTTTAGTTCTGTAGAAAAATAATAGAAACATTAAACATGCTGAGCACTGTCTCAGAGCTTATTAGAAAGAGTTATCAGCTTGAAAGCAATTTAGAGGCAGACACCTTATATAGTACAGTCATTGACAACAAGCAATCATACTGCCTCAGATTGAGAAATCATAGAAGTGACGAATATTGGTAGAGAAGTGAAGCCAGCTAGAGGCAGGGTAGGGAAAGAGGAGAGTCCAAGGCAATTTATAACCCTCTTAACCAAAAGTCAACATTTGCCTCCAATTGTAAGGTGCTCTAATACAAATGCCATAGGTTGCTAGCCTACATTCTTGTAGTTTATCTATACAAATAACTGCCATTATGGTCCTGGTTATTGAGGAGCCTGAAGGTTTACAGTACCCAAAGAGGCACAAATATGCCTCTGTGGACATAACTTCATAATGGTTCAGTATGACTGTGAGATGACTGATGTGAGATGCACATTAATTTTTCTCCAGAAATTCTATTTTTGCGTTATTTTGAAAGAAGTGTGTATTAAAAAGATAGCTTTTCCTTTTATAAGGTCCCATAAAAGTATCTATCTGTAGTCTTATTTTTCTTGGGGAAAAGGTAGCCTATTGAAAACATAATTTCCCCTGCTTCAATTAGTGGGCTGCTATCCTACATTTTTCTTTATGTTTCCTAAGAACTCAGATAATACTTTTAGTCTCTGGACTGCATCAGCTTGGCTTTTTTTTATACTGTTGTCCTGGTTTGAGGTTAAACAAAACTAATTTTCTGTTCAGTAATTTTACTTTTTCAACTGGGCCTCTTCTAACTAACAAAACTCTGAA
>BJBW01010901.1:0-83965 GCA_004320125.1 Scolopax mira
CCTGCTGGTCACACTCTTCCCTATGCAGCCCAGGATTCCGTTGGCCTTCCTGGCCACAAGAGCACAAGGGTATCTTGAAGAGGTGTCAAGCTTTTGCTTAAATATGTTGGCTTCATCCCCAGTACTCCTTATAGACAACAACAAAACCAAAACATTTTTAGCAGTGTGGTGATAATATTACATGTTGTATTTATTCTATTTTCTATTTCCTAGTAGAGTAATTTTCTATTTGCTCCCTTATTTCATATTCTCATATTCCTTTAGTAAGGACAAACAGATGCTTTTGGTCTGTAGTTTTACTTCTATACCTTCTGCTTTTGCCCTGCCTTTCTGTGATCATTTTCCTGTTTTTCTTGCCTCACTGACTGATGTATATACACCCAGGTTAAAATTGTGGTTACATTGGTTGTTCCTTCTCAGCTGTAATTGGTTTTTTTTTAGAACTAGGAAAGATTTTCCATCCTTTTCTTGTGCTTCTGCTGTCATCTTCTTTGTCTCATTGTGATTGGCAAATTCTTGCAAGTGGTGTTGTGATTCTTCCCTTTGTTTCTGCAGTGACCGCAGTGTTTTGTGCTATTTGCCACAGCATGTAAACCTGTTGTTTGTTCTGGCCTCTTATTTTGAGCTGTGATTTTGAACTGTTCTATGATCTCAAATTCTTCACTTTTAGTATGCTGGGCCACTTGTCATGTACCTGGTAGTCAGGTATAAAACACTTCTCATAAGCACTAGGGAAGACTGGGTGTCTCTCTTAGCTTGGCATCTCTAATTTGCTGTTTAGTTTGCAGGTGAAGGGTTTCCTTTCCCAATTATTCTTTGCGTAGCTGGCAAGTGTCCAGGCTGGGCAGTGAGACATTTGCACAAAATTAATTTCTATTGAGAGAATTAATTTTTTTAGTTTTACCTCCAGAGCCACAGGCTATTTCCAAATCTCCTGGAGTCTGGCAGAGGCTGCTTATGCTTAGTTCTGCCTTCGACTGTCTCTGTGACCCCACGACACAGGAACATGCAAGTGCCACACCAACATAAGTCAACTGGCTTTAGCAGCAGCTCCTAACAGCTACAGTTTGCCAAGACACACCAGGGAACGAGTGAACACAAGTTTCTGGTTGTTGTACTGTCTGTGGAGTGTTTCCATTGACCAATTTAGGCTTTTTTGACTGTTTCAGGTATTTGCTTGCAGTAGGGTATGGGAGGTCTTTCTGCAACTGGCTCTGATGAACTTGACTCTTGCTCCCTCCTGACCTTCCTTTGACTTCTTCAGCTATGACGAATGACTCAGAGCACGCAGGTGGTGATCCAGACACAGGCTTTTCTTGTGTTGCTGCCAGAGAATTTTTTCAGAAGAACCAAATGCACCATCCTTTAGGAGTTTCTGTCTTTTTCTCCTTTTCAGCCCTTCATTTATGTTCAAATATGACAGCATAAAAGACTGCCGTGTGTCAGAACTCTCCTGGTCGCTTGCCAGTGTTCAGACAACAGATTATGATAAACTAGAGAGAAATAAGCCTTTCTTAGAAATCTGGAATAAGTCAGTACTGTGTCATCTCTTACACGCCTCTTAGTGCATTCAGGACATCAGTGCTCTAAAACAATTATATGACAGATGTACCCAGAAATAAAATTGTGATTATATGCTGTTGGTTATAAAGTGTGACTAAAACGTCCTTGGAGCTTTCCCTCTGTTGATGGAAATGAACTGTTACCGAAAACATAGAGAGAAAATAAATATTCTTTCTGTAGGTCATGCATTTGCCATCAAAAGGGAAAGGAGAGAGGGACTTCAGAGAAAGCCTCACAAGTTTTGTAGCCATCTTTGTGACTCTTCCACCAGAGGCACTTGCAAGCTGCTGGGATGGGGAGCTATAAAACCAGCAAGCAACTAACGACACTCAAAAATGAAAAATTACCCCACTTTTTCCCAAGGAAAACTTTCTCTATATAATTCTTAGTAGCACTTCAATGTGTGTCAGAGCCAGTGAAAGGCTTATGGTTTAGGCTAAAGCCCAGATTTTTGAATGACAGGCTGAGAAGCCAGTGATTATTTCCTTCTGCAACTGCTACAGTTTCTGGCATGGTGGTGACATAGGCAGGACAAGGCAGCATTTTCTTGAGCTGCCACAACTTAAACCTGTTCAACTGATGTGTTTGAGCCCTTAGGCTCCTCTTTCTCCTCTGAATAGATCAAGGGATCATTACATCTGAACTTCAGCACTACTTCCTGCTCCTCCTTCTCCATCCCACCCTGTGGAACAGAGAGACAGAGCCAGGAGTATGGCTGAAGTCATGTGAGAGCTTTCCATACATGGATGAAGGGAAATGGCAAAGGAAAAAAAATTCTTACTTAAGTACTGAAGATAAGAGGGTTTTAAGATGTGGACATGGGAAGAGTCAAGGCAATCCGAGACAATATGAATTTGGGCATGGTAAGAGAAGACAGTTAGTAGGATATATTGTGCCTAACTTGGGTTACAAACTTGTGCTTACATTTTAGCACTAAACAAAGCAGCCATCCTAAAATAAGTGCCTAAGTTGAGTATCTGTTAATGTAGAGAGGCAGATAGTCTTGAAAACCTCCAGAAGGAGATCTCATCCACCTGATATAGGTGCCTAACATGTGTAGACATGATGTCTTCCTGAAAGCCTTGTAGGGACATCTACCTATCTCTATGTACCCTCAAGATTCTTTAGGCCTTTGCTTTATTTGATTCCTGCAAGGTAGGTGAGCATCACGTGTCTGTAGTGATACTGATGGGAAGACCATTGCACATTGAGGAGTGATTCACCTAACAGTTAATCTGAGTGTCTGTGCTGTGCTGTTTGTACAGCGTTGGCTTTAGACTTGTGCTGAGCATCTCCCTTGGCACTGGATAAACTCAGTGGGGTGATGGTAAGTGACAATTCTGCAGAGCAACTCCCATCGTACCAGTATGCGTTGTTCTATGTGTGCAGCATAACGCAGCAACAAGTTCTCCTGCAGACATCCTCTCTGTTTGGCAGTAGAAATGATGAATACAGTTGTGTTATTCTAAGAACACCCTATAATAGCTTGAATAACCCAAATGGGGCAAATCCTCCGCAGGTATGGTCTACACAGTGTTCTACATGCAGATTGAAGCCTGTTTAATCCTGCAGAACTCAATATTCTCAGAGTCTAAAAGGACATAGGTTATCTATACTATCCTCTCTTTCCTTATAGTTAGATGTAATAAAAGCATTTTAAATGACGCTTTACAGTGTCAGAGTACCTTTCCAATTGGTACCATGGCAGACCAGCACCTCCTTATACAAAACAATGTCCTTTAGGAATAAAAAAATGACAAAGACATCTTAAAGCAATTGTTTGTGTCTGAGGAATAAAGATGAATCCAGTTCTGCAATAGGCTTCGGGCAGGTAAAGACATGTTCAATTACAGGGTCAAGGATAAAGTTAAAAAACTTATTTTACAACAACAATGTACCTCTTCATTCTCCATTACTGAAAAGAGCATAGCACACTAAATTTTGAATAATATTGCTTTGATAATAAGTGATAGGAGTAACCTTTGATTTTCAACCTTTGATTTTCACTACTTTCTGTCACCATAGTGATTTTACAATGTGTGACCTCTTTTTTTCTTACCGAGAATGAATATTCTGTTCCTAGTCTGGGGCCCAAGGAAACCTGGCCAGCAGACATTTGCTAATGCACCAAGAACATACTGAAGTGTTTCATTTTTTTCCAGATTGACTCTTATTCAATGATAGGCACATTTTCATCTTCTCTTTAATAGCAAACATTTTGTTCTAATTCAGACAGAGCATGACAACACAGAGTCCTTAATCAGATTTAATCAGCAGTATTAAAAATGTTTAATCAATGGACTCACTTTTGCTATAAGGTCCAGACAAGGTGGATCATCTCCTGCTCAGGAAAAAACAGTCTGGGGTTTGTTTGCCTGGCTCTTTTCCTCACTGCCTTACTTGCATGACAACACAGCTTTAAGTCACAGTTTCTCTCCCACTAGCATCCTCTACTCACAAAAGGCACTCAGCAGTGTGCTGTTAATCCTCACTTCCAGAGTATTTATACTTAAATTACAAAATTACCAGGAGGCTTAGGGCAGGAAATTCAGCAGCTTGTTTCCACAGCTGTGATTCAAAACCCCACAGACATTCATGGGGAATCAAGCCGCCACAGACCAACTATTTTTGTATCCTGTCTGCTTTCTATCACCTCATTAGTTTTATTGTTTTTGCAGTCAGAGATCAGCTGTGTTTCTCTCCCATTTGTACACCCGTGGACAGAAAGACTGGGTGATTTTTCGCAATAGTAAAAGATTTTATCTTACGTGAAGCAAAGAAGTTGTGTAATTCCTTTGAAAGTCCCACTCAGTTTTATTCTGTTCATTTTATTTCTTCTGTTTCCTCTTTGTCAGGCTTATTCCTCTGTGGGCAGCTTCTGAGTATTTTTCTTTATAAATCTGATCACATGGAATAGGGGTTTCTTCAGCAATTGGAATATTGCTGCTCTATACTGCTGTGTTATATTTAAAGAAAATTGGGAAAGAGACCCCAACAAAAGTGCTTTTACTTAGGGATATTTTTATCTTAAGCACATGATTATGCCATTGAAGGTGTGCTTGTACATAAGTGCTTTTTTAGATCAATAGTACAATTTCTTTGGTATTAGGGCAAAAGACTGGTAATGAATAATTGAGCAGAATTCTAAACAACTACCATTCCCTAAAGGATGGGAACAAGTTCCTCATTTTTGGCAAAGTATTTCCAAGGACATGTTAGGTAAATTATTAATATTTTTGGAAGCTGGATTTCACTGAATTTCACTGAATTTTTAGAGTTAGAAGGGACCATAGAGATCATCTAGTCCAACTCCTCCACCGAAGCAGGATTGCCCATAGGTAGAGCATGTCACTCAGGACTGCATCCATGTGGGTCTTGAAAACCTCCAAAGAAGGGGACTTCACAACCTCCCTGGGCAGCCTGTTCCAGGGCTCTGTCTGTGAAGTAGTTTTTTCTCATATTTGAGTGGAACCTCCTGAGTTCCAATTTATGCCTGTTGCCCCTCGCCCTCTCACTGGCAACCACTGAAAAGAGTTTGTCAGGTTTAAAGTATTGTTGACAACTGGGAGTGAAACCTTTAATAGTTCTTCCAGATTTGTCATACTATGAGTAATCTCCACTTTCATGACCAAAGAAAGATTTCCTTAGAAATTGCACAGTTGCTCAGAGGATGTTTTCCTTTGACCTATTATAATTGGCCCTGTGGAAATAGCATACTCTGTCTGTTAGTCCAGAAAGTCTTATGACAGAGAGTGCTCAGCAGAGGACGTCTGCTTACTGCTGGTTGTTTAGTGTTAGTTATGTACAAGACCAAAATAAAAGGAGTGCCTTTGATAGGCAAGATGAACTAAAGGCAGCAGTTATGAGAAAATGTATTTAATATTTAGTTATATCTAAAACAGTAAAGAGGATGGATTATGAGATCTCTCTTACCTATCTTGAGGCATGTGAACTTACTTTTTCTCATCCCTGCTCCACATTTTGCCCCGTAGCAACTCACAAACTCTAGTGATCATAAATAGGGATTTTTAAGAATGCTGTTTATGCCTTCTTGTTTTCAGGTATTAAATGAAGAAGCAGGTGACACGCTGTGTCACCACAGCATGCTGTGGGAACGTGGCAGGGGGCTGGAGGTACATGGGACAGGGTTATCCTCTGGACTAACCCCAGGAGATTTTTCAGGGTCAAGTTATGCAACCACAGGGAGTTGCATGAAAAGTTCACAGTGCCAGGAGCCAGCCAGGAAAGAAATGTTAGAGCAGATTTCTTTCTGATCCTGTCAGTCTGGTTTTGGTAAATTTTGAGGAAAACACGATATTGTGGGTTTGTTTTCCCCTGCCCCATTCTTCTGTTTAGTAATGCCACATATTCCTTGACCCTTACTTGGAACAGATACTTCAAAGGACACAGGAAACAGTATCTTGAGTCTTGATATAACAAACCACAGGAAGTATTTCACTGTTATGATGTCAGTGCCAGAAGAGAAGCACAAGTCCTCGTATTTGAGGAAAGGATTTAGCGTTGTTAGGGACCAGAAATGCAGTGTCACTGTGGTTTCACCATATTCATTTTGGGGAGAGAACACTTTAAAAAATGCTAATTAAAGAGATTTTAATTTTCCCCTCTGGACTGTGGGGACACTTTTTGAGTTTCTGTTGATTGAGATCACTGTCATATTTTAGAGAGTAATGGCTACCCAGAACTGGATCCCTGTGCAAGACTTTCACTTCCAGGGTATGAATGGGAACACAATGGACAGGTTAATCAAATTGAGGTCTTATAATTCTTCATTGTTTTTTAATGGTACAGATGAGCTGTCTGAAGAAAACAATATTGATCTGGTTAAACAATAGTGAGCTTGGTTTATATGAAATGGATGCACAAGCAAAGGCAGGTCTGTAAATAAAGTAAAGTACCTGGTTTTGAAAGAGCAAAGCTTGGTTAACTAAGGAGCCAGTTAGTGGGGTCAACTAGATCAAGATGTCAGAAATTTGCATTTGAAGAAGTCCTCATATTATTTATTTGTGCTGAAAATAGCATAAATTGCTACCTCAAGCAAGAAGAAAAAAGGCTTTTTGGAAGAAGTTGCAGCCTTCAAGAATAAATAGTGTCTAGACAGTCATTAGGAGAGATGTTACAAAGAATGGGAAAATGGATGATTCAGCAAAGAAAGCTGCATTTATAGGTCAACATTTTTAGAGAAAAATGAGAACTACAGTGAAGATTTTTACTGAAGTTGGTATAGAAATAATCTACGTGCAGTCTCAAAACTACATGAGTATTTTGCTTAAGATGTCCTGTGCCGTGTACTTCATTGATTAGAGATTCAATTCAGTGTCCCACTCAGGTGCTTTTTAGGATGCTCCAAGGTATGGAGAAGATCTGCAAGGGACTGGCAGATGCAACCTGTGTCCTTCTGTAGATGGAAACCAGTGGGATACTCTGAGTCTTATCAAATGGCCTTAGACACCCAGGTGTGAGCAGAGCCTCAGCTGTGCTCTGATCCTCAAGAAAGTGTAAATGCCTTGCTTATGTGTAAACACCCTCCCTTTGGTGTTTCAATGCCACCCTGGAAATTGCCAAGAGAGAGTCCTTGCAGAGGCAGGTGAGCTGTCACAGTGATCAGGTATTGAATAGCTCAGTTTCAAAACTGGTCAGGACCAAGGGACAGATTCCAGCAAATGGATTTCTGTAGGAAATGCCTTGTGGGTAATTTTTCCTAGAGAAGAGGGACAGATTATGTCGCAACCCTAGTTTTGAAACTGTGGACACAGAGACGGTATGTGTTAGCTAAACCAAATGTCTGAGTAAAGCTCCTGTGTGTTTGTATGCTTTTAGCATAAATCCATACAGAGATTTGTTGAGGTTTTGTGCACGAAGGAAATAGAAGATAACCTGGACTGCAGTTTCCACCCTTTAAGAATATGTCCAACTTTTCAGACTGCAGAACTGCCTTCTGTAGCAGGCAAGACGATGCCAAGCAGCCCTCCCATAAGTCTGCACCTACACTGTGTGAGTATTGCAGCTCACCTGCATATCCGAGGTATACTTTCCCTGGAAGTCAACTGCTGCCAGATGCCCTGGAGACACAGTATGTGCATGGTATGGCCAGGCTCCTGGCATCCCCCTGCCTGCCCTGTGTAACAATCACAAGAAAGAGGTGACCTGTAGGCTGGGGCTTCCCCAAACCTGTGTGGTATGTAAGCTGTGGGGTGGGTGAATGGTCCCGCCACTCACACATTGCTCACTATTACTGCCTGAAGCTTTCTGCACCCCTACACCATCTCATGGAATCTGCCCTTTCCTAGGGACCAGAAGATTTTGGGAAGCAACAATGGATGGATGCCATTACAAAAGCAATTGGTGTGTCCCACAGCTCATTCTCTCAGCAGGCTGAGAGAACTCTGAGCACTGCTTGGAGTATAATCCAGGGCTGTAAGACATAGGCCTGATTTTGGCAAAGTGCTTAAGAAATAAAAACTGCCTCATTCTTAAATTTCATATCCTTAATAGGAGTATTAAAGGCTGCCGAATATAAGAAAAACATTGAACAATTGAAAACACTTTGGAAAGACTTTCAGCTTTCTTCCACAGAAGAAAAAATGTCTGTTTGTGAGGTTAGTAGAACCTACATATTGAACTCTTCATACTTCACCATTTTTTGTGGAGACATATTTCTAGGTCCTATAATGATACCCAGATGTCAACCCAATGGTAAAGTTTTGCTTGCTCTCTCTCCTGCCTATTGTCCTTGTAGAGGGCTGCCAAGCTCATTTTGGTTCACACCATCAGAGTTGGTATCTGATAACCAGGAACGCTGGGCTGAGCTTCTGGGGAGACTTTTGTCTTGATATCCTGTTTTCCTCAGTTATGAGGACAACAAATACTGTTTGGTAGGTCTTCTTGTTAACTGTTTCAGTTTGGGGGCAGTGTTGTTATTTATTTGCACAAGGCCAGGGGTCCTTTGTTGGTTAATTAGCTTTGATATCTGCATTCAACATGTAAAAATAAGATTTCACTGAGGGAGGGAATTTCATATGACCTTTGTTGATTTGAAATAATTTAATTGACAGGAGTTCCCTCCTGGCAATATTTCTGAGGATGACATGAGTTCTTGCTTATTCTGGGTTTTGATAACTGTTGTCAAGTGGTGGTCAGGACCAGTCCAAGACAAACAAGTCACTTTCTCCTTTGGGAAAGATTACTATTCCTTGACAGGGTTAATGTTAATCTAAATCTTAATTTTTATATGGTGGAAGTTGTGAGTGGAATGAAACTCCTCCCTTAATATTCCACACATCTTTCTCAAGAAAGAAAATAAGAAAAAAATGAGAAAAAAAACCACTCTTGAGTATGTTGCTTGGTATTGGTTCCTTTTCATGATTTTTCTCATCCTGTTATCTTGAACTGTGTTCAATTTTTTTTGTGCCTGCAGAAGGGCCTGTCCATAAATCATAAGAAAGCATAAGTAATATCTGCTGGCTCACAGACTGATGACTGAAGAAATGTGGATTCATGGTTGTGATATGGAGTAGGTCAGGTCTTTCCCAACAGAGCATAAACTGCCCATTACTGGAAATATTACATTTTTAAAAGATCTTTGATATCTTAAATGTGGCCTTGTGCTGTATCTCTATAAAGACCAGTATGTAACAAGTATCAGCGTCCTTTAAAACTTTCTTCTTGTGGGAGTAAGATCTTAACATTTGGGATCTATAGCCTACAAAATAAAGTGAATAAGAAGAACTAATTCTTTGTCCTGATGGTGTGATTATCCCTGTTTATGTGAGAGTTTTCTCACAGGTATTTGTTCTTTCTGTTGCTCAAGCTGGGGAGGTTGGGTGAATGTCTTGTCGGTGTGGGTGATTTCCTTCTGTCACCCCTGCTGGCCTCTTCCTCAGTTTGTATCCCAGGTACCTCTGTGTCCCTCTCACACAGAGATAACTGGGCTAGAGCTGTGCAAATTGTCATTGTGAGCAAAGATGGAGCCTGAAAATAAAATATCATTTTGGTTTTTTTTCAATATTGTCCAAGGCTCTGGTTCTTTTGTTTTGTGCTTCCCTGGACTAAAAGTGAATACTGTCAGAGAATAAGCATAAGGGTCTTCTTCCGAGTCTGTAGGGTGGATGTAAGGACTTACAGAAAGCTTAGAAAAAATGATGTACTTACCATCTACTGCATAGTACCCTGGAAATGTCTAAATTTCCTTATCACATTACTGTTCATCAGATGTCTGTTCATCAGGTCCCTGTGACTTTGGGATCCGAGTCCATGTCTGACTGTTCTGCAGCTTGGCTTCTGCCCTGAGCCCAGCCCTGCCTCAGGCTTTTCTCAGCTGAGGTCCAAGCCCAAGTTTTCATTTCTATCATTTTACAAGGAAGG
Organism: Scolopax mira; assembly: GCA_004320125.1. Taxonomy (NCBI): domain Eukaryota; kingdom Metazoa; phylum Chordata; class Aves; order Charadriiformes; family Scolopacidae; genus Scolopax; species Scolopax mira. Next base: position 9,946 of record BJBW01010901.1, read on the forward strand.
AACAGTAAAAGTCTTTTCTCTACAATGTTTCCCAGCTCAGTTCTCAGTGTAACTCCAAATAAGTTTCAGAAGGATGTACCATACTGTATTTCTGGAGTTGTTTAGCCACTTTATGCATAAAAAAAATCAACTACTTTGGAAGGGCTTGGCAAATGTGAACCTTATGGATAACTAGAAAAAACTGCATTGCAGATACATTTAGTTCTTAGCCACTGTGTGTCAGAGGGAATAGCCTTAATACTTGGGCTGGATTGCTCTTTAGACTTCTTATGGGAATTATTAACTTTTCTTGGATTTACCAACAATATTTCACTTGCCAACATTCATCTCTAAAAGGGTTCTTCATGGCGAGACATAAACTCAGTCCTTATGCTACAGACTTGATTTCAATACTCTATACCAGAGGTTGGTGCAGAGATCTTGAAGCTCACAATGCTGGGTCCCATTCCTCATCTAGATCAACTGGATCATCCCAATGTTGCAGCTAAGATGACAAATGTTGGTGAAAGCCCTCAACAGCTCATGTTCAAAATTGTGTCAGTGCTGCTGTACTGCTCTGGGGTCTGGGATATTATCTTCATCATATCCTGATAGTGTTGCATGGACATTGCTACTCTTTCAGTGCTAGTTTCAGCATCCCCATGCTCTCTTGTGCAATGTGAAGATGCATACAGAGATGAGAGACACTTCAAAGAGAGTACAGACACTGCAGGTGTGTCTAGTGGAGTAACTGAGCAGCAAGGGAACTGAGGTGACTCCACTGCCACCCACCTGGGCAGTACCACAGGCTGATCCATTAAAGGGTAAAGGACATCTACATTAAGATAGAACAGCAGAGAAATTCTTACAAACTATTCTTATTTTGGGGTGTAGCCTCTGGTACAAGTGATTTAATTTCACAATGTTCCATTTCTCTGTGTCTAACATGCACAACACTTGGCACTTGTTGCTCAACAGCTCCATGTTAGAAAATACCTTCCATGGCTGTTTTCTCACTAATCCCCTTGTGTTGTGTCTGCAGACTGTAGAGTTAGCATCCAGCAGGCGTTTCTTGATGGCCAGACACAGTGACTCCAAAAATCAATTAATATTTGGGTCAGATTCTGATCGCCGTTCTGCTGATGTGAACTTGGAAAAACTCCCTGGGTTTCAGTTGATCCCGGTTTTTACTTTCAGTAACAGAAAGCTTCTTGGGCTGTATTTCTGGCTAAGACAAATGGGTGCGCCTTCCTTGGATATGAGGAGCTAAGGAGTCTACATTATTCCGAGGGATCACCATATGAAATTATGACATTACTGAAACATTACTGTTTTTACAGTAGTGTGTCAGAAAAAACGAAATGGTATGTTTGGGGTTTTATTCTTTGCTTTGAAGATTGTAGTAGAGTAGATCTCTGTTCTGGTTACAACCACCAAGCAGCTTTTAATTCACTGCCAGGAGTGTGGCTGTCTGAGTAACTAAGGAAGCATGGACATCCAGATGGGTTGCCAGATCCACCTGAGAAACCATGAAAGGAACCTTTCTTGAGATCTGTAGTACTTTGAGCAACCTCAGACATCCCTGGGCTATAGGCATTGTGCTGCTGTCCCAGACTGAAATGAAAGAGGGTGTGGGAATGTGTTTTTTTCCCCTGGCAACTTTTCCTGTTCTTATGAACAAACAGTGGTTTTCCAGCGTACATCATTGTATATAAAGGAAAAAAAAAACACCCAACACTGTACTTCACATTGCTGAAAGTATTGCTGTTATCTTTATAGATGATACAAAACAGAATACGCTATAGGTTTTTCTCTATCTGTAAGATATGTTACCCAAGAAAACAGAGCCTTGCATTTGGAAGGCTTTCTTCTGGCTCTGTTTGAATTTAGGAAAGCCAACTAGAGCTTGATTTTCAAATGGTAAGTTGATGCTACCTGCAGTTACTAAGATCAACAGGTACAAGTAGTTCAGCTGTTGTGGTTTAACCCCAGTCAATAACCAGGACCATGCAGCCTCTCACACACTCGCTGTCCCTAGTCGGATTGGGGGGAGAGAATCAGAAGAATAAAAGTGAGAAAATATATGGGTCTGAGATAAAGACAGTTTAATAATAAAAGCAAGAGCTGCACTTAAAGCAATGCAAAACAAGGAATTAATTTAGCACTTCTCATCAGCAGGCAGGTATTCGGCCATCTTCATGAAAGCAGGGCTCCATCCTGCCAAATAGTTACTCAGGAAGACAAACACTATAACTCAAACACTATAACTTCATATCCCCCCTCTCTTCTTCTGCTTCCCCCAGCTTTACATGCTAAGCATGATGCCACGTGGTATGGAATATCCCTTTGGTCAGCTGTCCTGGCTGTCTCTCCTGCCAACTTTTTGTGCAGCCTCAGCCTCCTTGCTGGTGGGGTGGTGTGAGGAGCAGAAAAGGCCTTGACTGCTTAGCAACAACAGGAACTATCAGCGTTTTACCAACATTATTCTTAACCTCAAATCCAAAACATAGCACCATACCAGCTGCTAGTAAGAAGTTACAGTTTAAACCACGACACCTGTTATCCATCAAGAAATATCCCCTATTTTGATGTCAAGGAGATGTTTCCTGGCTAATGATGGCCACGAAGGAGCGATTCATTTGCACTACTTACCACCTGCTGCCAAAGAATGTGCAATAGGATTAAGAGAAAAGAACATACTCTAGGGACAGCAGACTAGTAAAAGTGAAACCCACCTTGCATCATTCTATTTTTGAGATATTTTTCATCACTGCTTTCAAAACATTTGCAAATTCTGCCTCTGACTTTGTATTATTAATGACTTTGCTGTATATTTAAGAAGCAAAGGTCAGTAGGCATCCTCAGTCTGCGCAGATGAATGTTTATGCTAAAATCAATAGCAATGAAGTCATTAACCATTTGTACCATTCACCAGTTTTCGTTAGACTCCAGAATCACTGCTCCATTGAGGCACACAGAAAGTCTGTGGTAATCCTGGAGCCTTTATTTTGACAGCCCACTCTGGACATATCAGATTTCACTCTGGGTAACTTAATGGAGTTCACTCATATTAAGCTCATGAGATCAAACTCCACCTGTTGTATCTATAAGGTGGAAGACTCACTTGATGACATGCTTTCTCTAGTTCTGAAGAGTGTTAGAAAGTCCTTTCCTGAGTCTTTCCCAGGTTGGTCATTGCTGCCTCCACTCTATAGTTCTCTGACTTCAGTTGTGATGGAAGGGTGTGAATAAGAGGTGAAAGCTGCTCCAGGCAGCAGTATCTGTGAACAAAATGCTCAATGCCTTCAGTGAGTCAGCATGTTTGAAAAGGGTGCTCTGCAGCTCTCTAAGTGAGAAACATAAGAGGTTAACAGAAAACCTTCCTGGGTTTGGCAGATAACATGTGGCAGAACATACACACCTCAGCTGGCTCAAAATGAGCCATGATAGTGAAAATCCTTCCAGGAGCAGCTGCTCAAACTCCCTTTGTCCTTTCGAGTGAGTGCTCATAAATAGAAAAAGCAGACATAATGATTTGTAACTCTCATATGTCTTGAACTTCACCTGAAACCCTTTCTATAAAGCTGCTCTTAGAGGCACTTTTAAATCACGATAAGAAAAATTGTTACCAAGGCTGGATGCAGAAACTCCTCTGAGCAGAGCTGGGCTACAACATGGTTGCTCCTGCTGCATGTGGCATTTCTCGTCAGCTGCCTGCTCCATCCCCTGTAAATCCTCATCATTTCACTCTGTACGCTTGTCCAGAGAATCACTGTTTTTCAAGTGATTTATTTCTTTCTTTCCACTTTTATTTCAAAATGTGGCAACACCCATTAACTTCTTTCGTCCAGCACTTTGTTACTTTATGTTCATGTTCCCTGTTCACACCAGCAGGGAGGGATAGCCTAGTAGTCACTAATGATTATTCTCAACCATCTTCCAGCATCCTAGTTATTAACATTCTCCCCATTCACAATACAAATGCTTAAATACTTGCAAATGTAGCTTGGATTCTCTTGCTCCCCCACTCCCGCACTCATATCAGAAGAATAATCCCAGATATCACTAACTACTGAAATCTTTAATGGTCTTCTTGATCAAATCACTTTAGTTTTGTATCATTTGTCAACACAGACATTTTAAATAATGTCGTTGATCATAGTCCTTAGTACTTACAGATTTTGCTAATGGCTGTTGTTCTCTTTGATATAAGGATCCGTTTTAATTAGTCATTTTTCATTGGGATATAGTGGTAGAAATCAGATTATTTTTTTTCCAGGATGGTATTTATTGCTTTGGTATAGCTTTGAATGGCTTGTTATTAGGAAAAATTTTTACACTGAAAGGGTTATTAAGCATTTGAATGGGAAGTGGTTGAGGCACCATCCCTGTAGGCATTTAAAAGACTGGTAGACATGGTGCTCAGTGACATGTTTTAGTGATTTTTTTTAATCAGAGTTAGGTTGATGGTTGGACTAGATGATCATAAAGGTCCCTTCCAACCTAGACATTCTATGAATATAAGGTAGATTTTACAGTGATGCATTCAGCAATGGTTTCTGTGGGACATTAAAGATATTGTGAGTAACACTGGAAAGGCACTTGCTGCCTTCCTAAATTAAATAAAGAGAAAACCAAGGAAACAAAGAAAAATTTGCAATACATTTAATATTCAACTGCTATTTAAGTGGGTATCAACTTGTTGACTTCATGAGGAGGTATGTGCTTATTGGGTTTTCCTCTGCTTTACTGCAACAGTGACTTCTTCCAGGCTTTTATGACTTACTTCTTGAAATCCTATTGTTTTGTAATAAGCATTTTAGGAATCCTTTCACATAAAAAAATCTGATGAAGGAAGTGAAAAGTTTTTGGAAAATGGTCCGTTCAGGAGCAAAGGGAGGAGCAGCCCAATGCAAGGCAAATATTCTTGCTTTTATGAAAAGCACAGTTGTTTTTCTGATACAGTACAAATCCATCAATTTGTTTTTAACAACTGTATGTGAAAGATGCATTTTTGTGACATTCATACATAATATTAAATTGTTCTCTAGGGCCATACTCATTATGGCTGGAGTAAATTCACTGATAATTGCCTTGCATGAATAAGAAAAAAAATTAGAATGTTTCTGAGCAGTCCAGCAGCACTCTGCTCTGCAGCTACATCCTGCTGAAGTCAGGGGTTCAGTTGGCACATTCAGTTGCAGGGACTCATATTTCCATCTCATCATCACCACATTAGTTTGTTTCACAGTGAGTAGTGGTGCATGGAAGCCAAGCAAACTAATGAGGATTAGGGAATTAAAAGGAAAGCCAAAGTTTAGAATGGAGAAATAATTTTAAAATGCTTTAGATTGGTTAATCCTGGTTCCCTAAAACTCAGTCCCAACTGATTATTTAAATCAACTTCAAGTAGTTATTATCCCCTTTTCAAGGCCTTCTGGTTTCTGTCCAGCTTCAATTGGAGAGGACAAATACAGCAAAACAGCTTCTTCCCTGTCTCAAAGAGGCAGCATACCAGCAATTTCCTCTTCCTTATTTTTCTATGCAAAATACATCCCATATATGTTAGATGTTTAATAACTTACTGGGAAACAGTTAAGTCTTGCTTTGGTTTTGGATGCATTTCAGTGATCCATGTAACTCCACTAATGGCACCCTCTAAAAACACCCCAAATTTGTGTATCCCAAAGAAATATCAGATCTTTTGCTTTTGTTCAAGTAACATCAGCTATCATGAGAACATCTGCATTACTCTTGTACCAAGGGTTTTGGGTTAGCAGGAGCAACATGAGAAATGTTCTCCCTGTTGTCTCCTGTGATGTCCTCTTCCCAGAAGGCTGAACCTTCCTCAGGCCTTGGACAGAAGATCCTCAAGGGACACACTGCAGAGAGTGGCATGTCAACTTTCAATTCTTCCAAAAATTAATCCCTTCCTAGTATAGGAAAACTAGTGCTTTTAGTTTATATGCAAAACATAGGATATAGTTGAGAACTGCAGTAAATCATGGCACTGACCACACTCTTCTAAGACAACTGATGTGAAGAAAGAGCCTCAGTTCAAACTCCTGGCTGGAAGCGCAGGACCTCAGCACAGGTACATACCCAGCACCTCAGACTCTGAATTCTTTCTGCCCTATCTCCATGTGCGAGCTATGGATTGTTCCTGCCAGCATCATGCCTTTAAAGGGATGATGTTACTTTTTCATATCCAGTTCTGAAACCATGTAGAGCTGCTACTGCACTTCAGCCCAGAATGGATGAGGGACAAGTGAAATGGATGATTTTAATACAAATAAATAAATAATAAATTAGGTTAGTTTATAACCAAAGCACATTGACTAATAAATAAATTTAAGAGTGTTGAGCTTGCAAAGCACCATGATACCACACATTTAATTTTTTTCTCATGATATTGAAAAAATAATGTGTTATGAAGATACAAATCTGATCTCTTATTTTAAAACATTATCAGGTGCTAATATTTTGGATCATCAGGTCACAGAATCACAGAATTGAAGGGGATAGAAGAGACCTTCAGAGATCATCTAGTCCAACCCTACTGCCAAAGCAGGTTCACTTAGAGCAGGCTGGGCAGGAACACATCCAGACATTTTTTAATATCTCCGGAGAAGGAGACTCCACACCCTCTCTGGGCAGCCTGTGCAGTGTTCTGTCACCCTCAAAGTGAAAGACGTTTTTCTGCATGTTCAGATGGAATTTCCTGTGTTCCAGCTTGTGTCCGTTGCCCCTTGTCCTGTCACCAGGCACCAGAGAGAAGAGCCTGACCCCATCCTTTTGACCTTTAGATATTTCTAAGCACTGATGAGGTCCTCTCTCAGTTATTATTTAAAACTTTATCTCTGATGGGTGAGAGTAACACAACAGATGTTGATACCTATCTACTAGCTGAGATACAACAGGGGGGGCCATAGTCTATTGATATAAGAAAGAAATTTGGCCAAGCAACTGCTGCTAAAGGTAAAATGTTTACTTATCAACACGGCAAAAGCTTATCATCTTCATTAAGAAAGGCAAGAGATTTATAAACAGCAGCTTCCAGGTGAAGCTTAGCTACATATGGAAAAATTCAGTAAGCTCAAGGTGAAGAAAGTCTGCAAGCAGACAGCCCAGTGGGAGTATGTATCAATGAACAGAGATCTGCAATGACTGGTGAGGTGGAAGAAAAACCCTTTCATTAATCAGGCTGAGAAGAGGTGCCTCAGAGAGGTATCCAGAGTTTTTTTTACTTTATTTTTAAGAATACTTTGGATATATCTACTTAAGAAGCCAGGAAGAGAGCAGAACAGAGAATTCACTGGAAAATCAAATGGAAGCAATGCCGCAGGTTGCCTGCCAAGTGAAGAATGGAAATCAGTGAGGAAAGGTCTGACAAGGAGCAGAGGCACTAGATGAGACCAGAGAGATGTTTCTGGAACCACTGCACAATGACATCTGAGGCTTAAACTGCAGCAGCATGTGCCAACTACTGCTGGATGCTGGGAGTGAGATATAACGAGACACCACATGTCTGGCATGCTCCAACACTGCTGGAGATGAGGTTTGCACATGAACTATTAGGAGGGGCGACCAGGCGACTGCTGGAGCTGCAGTCATAACAGTTCTATAGCTGGGTTCCCTTGTGAGGGTGATTGCAGACACATGCAAAACAATAGGATGGGCTGTAGACAAGTGCTCCATCGCTAAGAAAAGGAACATCAGAAAGAGATGAGAAAAGATATAGGAGGAAGTTCGTCTCTGATTGCATCATGACCATATTCCAGGAAAGTTAGCATAAGAGTTAGTGTCAGATGATACCTATGGGACCAGCAAAAGGGAGGTTGGAAGATTGAGTTCTACACCTTAGCAAGGGAGGATGATTTGGTGCTTAGACTCTATAATCTGTATCTTGGGAGACCTGGGTTTGTTTCTCTGATCTGCTATGTAAGATCTGATATTCTATGTAAGCTTGGGTGTTATATTGCACTCACATCACCTATGTAATTATTTGTCCTGGGTTTCCCCAGTGTAAGTGTACAATGTGTACAAAGTGTACAATAAAATCAATGAGTGTAAGATTTAATGAGTGTTTGTTGTACTTCGGTTTATGGTATTTAAAACAGTACAGAGTCTATGTTGCAGACCATCAAATTGTGTTTTCATAACCTGAATTGGAGATTATGTACTGAAAGTCTTTGGAAGGAGGAGCTGGGGAGAGTGTGGATCTGTTTCAGAGTGCAAAATTTGAGGACATTAAAGGAGAGGATGTAAAGTTGTCCAGATTGCCTTTTGGAAGGGTCCCTGGAACGAACTATCCTCAGAGCCATACTCAGACTTTGCCTGGGAAAGAGATAGCTGGAGCATGCCAAGACAGAGCCAGGGAGCAAGCTCACTGTGGTGACAACAGCTGGTGTCAAGTGGCTGAGCTGGCTCCCCAGACTCTTCTCAGTGTAGGTATCTCACTGCCTCCTGCTGGCTTCCACATCTGAGCAGCTTCTAATTCCCACAGGTGGTGTGTGAGTAAGAACCAGCAGAGACAGCAAGGCCATCGGAAACCACAGTAATGATGCTGGGGTCCCTTTAAATGGCTTAGAAAACTGCATTTTCAAAACACTGAATAAAAATCTGGGGTGAAATAAAATTTTAGACCACATAGTAAATGAGGTAACTAGTGGGTGAGAAAGGAGGTCTGAGAAGAAACAGCACAAGGCAGAATTGGGGAAATAAAGCTTTTAAAAGATCATGGGCTATCTTTATGGGTATATCTATTTGCCTTTACTGCTTTAGTGCTGGAAGGGATGAACAAAGAGATTTAGAAATTTTTCTACATTTGAATCTGCTATCCAAAATGATAATTTACCTTTTAATTTTCTGATTGACAATCTGAAACTTGCCTTGGGCCTATTAAGTGAACCTTCTTTTCCTGGAGCTTTTCAAACTTCATAAATGGCTTTTACTTGAATTCCAGAAATCACAACATGGGGTTTCCTATTTTGAAAATGCCCTGTGGAGAATTACTGATGTACAACGATAGAGCTGGCTGCTGCCTGCCCTGGGACGGTGCGCTGCCTATGCAGGAGTGCAGCAATCTGCCGGAGAAAGCAGGCAAGACATACCTGACAGGTCTTGTTGAAATGGGACTGTTTCCATCAGATCGTGATAAATCAGCAAACTCCACTAAAAAAATGTTCTCTTGGAAATTTCCCAAGGGGAAACACCCATTAGTGACACCACATCAAAAGCATCCAGACCCCACTCAATCATCAGGAGTAAGTTGAGTTTGCTGAAGCATAGAAAACATAAAGTTGTTAAAAGAATATTTATGAGACACAATCCCTGAAAAATGCTTTGCAAAGCAAAACATGTGATTGTAAAAGTCCTTATAAGATGCTTTTCTTTGCCAAAACATGGTTGTGGATGTATTTTTTGGGTGCATCAAGAAGAGTGTGGCCAGCAGGTCGAGGGAGGTTATCTTCCCCCTCTGCTCCGCCCTGGTGAGGCCCCATCTGATGTACTGTGTCCAGTTCTGGGCTTCCCAGTTCAAAAAGGACAGGGAACTGCTGGAGAGGGTATAGCAGAGGACTACAAAGATGATTAGGGGCCTGGAGCATCTCCCTTGTGAGGAGTCCTTAACACAAGAAGGACATGGATCTGTTGGAATGGGTCCAGCGGAGGGCCACAAGGATGATCTGAGAGATGGAGCACCTCCCCTATGAAGACAGGCTGAGAGAGCTGGGGTTGTTCAGCCTGGAGAAGAGGAGGCTCTGGGGAGACCTTATAATGGCCTTTCAATATCTAAAGGGAGCCTATAGGAGAGCTGGAGAGGGACTCTTGGTCAGGAAGCATAGTGAAAGGACAAGGGGTAACGGTTTTAAACTGCAAGAAGGGAGATTTAGATTAGATAATAGAAATTCTTTAGTGTGAGGGTGGTGAGGCACTGGAACAAGTTGCCCAGAGAATTCATGGATGCCCCATTCCTGGAAGTGTTCAAGGCCAGGCTGGATAGGGCTTGGAGCAACCTGGTCTAGTGGGAGGTGTCCTTGCCCATGGCAGGGAGGGTTGGAACTAAATCATCTTTAAGGTCCCTTCCAACCCAAACCATTCTATCATGGAATCATGGAATCATGGAATTGTCAGAGTTGGAAGGGACCTCTAGAGATCATCTATTCCAACTCCCCTGCTAAAGCAGAATGCCTAGAGCACATCACTCAGGAGTGCATCCAGGTGGATCTTGAAGATCTCCAGAGAAGGGGACTCCACAACCTCCCTGGGCAGCCTGTTCCAGGGCTCTGTCACCCTCACCGTAAAGAAGTTTTTCCTCATATTTAAATGGAACTTCCTATGTTCCAGCTTGAGCCCATTGCCCTTGTCCTATCGCTGGAAACCACTGAAAAGAGTTCAGCTCCAACATCCTTCAACCCACCCTTTAAATATTTATAAACATAAATAAGGTCTCTGCTCAGTCTTCCCTTGTCCGGGCTAAAGAGTCCAGCTCTTTGAACCTTTCCTTGTAAGGGAGGTGCTCCAATCCCTTAATCATCTTTGTTGCCCTATGCTGGACTCTCTCCAGTAGTTCCCTGTTCCTCTTGAACTGGGAGGCCCAGAACTGGAGACAATATTCCAGTAGAATATTCTCTACTCACCAGCATAGAGTAGAGAGGGAGAATAACTTCCCTTGACCTGCTGGCCACACTCTTTCCTATGCAGCCCAGGATTCCCTTGGCCCTCTTGGCAACAAGGGCATATTGTTGGCACTAGAAAGTGTGCTATCTACTAGGACTCCCAGATCCTTCTCCTCAGCAGTGCTTCCCAGGAGATCCATCCCTAACCTGTATTGGTGCTTGGGGTTTTTGCTCCCCAGGTGAAGGACCTTACATTTGTCCTTGTTGAACCTCATTGGGTTCTTCTCTGTGCAGCTCTCCAGCCTGTTTAGGTCATGCTGGATGGCGGCGCAGCCCTCTGGAGTGTCAGCCAGCCCTCCTAATTTGATATCCTCAGCAAACTTGCTGAGGATATACTCTGTCTCCTCGCCCAGGTCATTTATGAATATGTTGAACTATGATTCTATGATTCTATTAAATGCATGATATCAAAGAAAAGCCAGGACTAAAAGATGGTTGATGAAATGGATGGGAGGAGGAGATATTATATTTGGTGTAGGTATCTTGCATAGATGCTCTTTATTTCCTGCTCCCTGCCAGGATGACTTCCCCTTCTTCTGGGTTCTCCTGGGGACATAAAATCCCAATTTTGGTCATCTGGCTTCCACTTGAGATACTTAATGTCTTAAGTACTAAAAATCTCCTAAATTAGTTAGATAACACCACTCCCACAGCATCCATCCTGTCTTTACCTCTGAATAATATAGGGGTTATGGAGAGTTAGCACTTGAAAGAGACACTTTAAAGAAAAAATTTGTGAATCTTCTGCATAAAACCAGAAAAGATTAACGAAATCAGAGCCTACTAGTAAATTAATTCAACACTCTCAAAGCCTGTAGCAGCTACACCACTGCAAAAACACTGCAAGAATGATGGGTAAACAGGGATACTGCAGAATTTTCTAATAATCATGGTACTTACTGAAACTGGAAAAGAAAGCTTTAGAAGCTTATGCTGAGTCTTGCAAAGCACAGGGGAAAGATATAATGCTACGAACAGTTAAGGTCATAGTATTATAATCTGAGAACACAACCACTACTGGCAGTTATGCTCTAAGAAGGTGCCAGTACGAGTCCTGATTCCTCTGTGATGAATGATTTGGAGTCCTCTTGCAGGCATGAGTCATTGTGCTAGGAACTGTACAAACAGGGCTGACCCAGCATGTGGTGGGTGAGTGGGTCCTGGAGGGAAGGAGGGAGGTGAGCATTTAGTCCTGCATGTGAGCAGGCAGCGCAGATGGGGCTGAGGGAGGAGGAACATCATTCATTTTACCTGGCATGAGCCCTCACTGGTAGTAATGAAAGGAAGCTGTTACCCCAAAGCACCGATAGTGTGTGCCTGGATCTGTCCCTGAAAAATATTTTTCATCTTTATCTGTTCATCATACTCTTGTGAACTTTACATGTGAAAAATTCAGCTCCTTAAGAATTCTGTTGGCTAAAGTTTGCATGGTCACATTGCTGTAGTTGTTATAATGGAAGAAGTATTTATCTCATTCTCCATTTTTTTCCAGCAGATGATTTGCCTACCAAACAAGACATAATGCAACAATTATGGGGGTGCTAAAGTATGTATTTCTACTACATTTTCTGGTTTTCTGTGTAATAACCTATGCTTTTTGTTCTGGGAGTGGCCAGAGCTCACTTTTTCTTCATGGTTTTAAGAAAAAATAAATATCTGGCATAATTATATCACTAAGTGTGAGATCCTTTGGCTTCATACATGGTATGAAGATAGCTGTATATTGTAACTCCCTTGCTAGATATTTATGAATGTCTCTTCTTAATGATGTATTACAAAGAAGCTGCATTAGTGTTTCCCCTCAGTTCAGTGTATCCCTTTGCACTTAGTGAGCATCTCTGCATTATCTCTGCTTTCCTTCATCTCCACCCCATCCCAAGCACAGCTTCATCCCACTCCTCCATTCTGTGTTGGGGTTTTTCCCTCTTCTTTTTCCATGTCTGTCCCTCCTTCAGCTCCTACCAGAGTTTGACCTTTATGTCCCTTGCCTCTTTTTCCCATTGCTTAGTCCAGCATAACCAGAAAAGCTTTAGTACCAAAATTGATTTCTAATATTGGTAGGGGATGTTTCACAGTGACATGCATGTGCACACACATGCTCTGGTGGAGGAAAGTGGTGGAGCAAGTCCTGTTTTTCAGATGTTCTTAGGAAATGAAGGCAAATAATCCTGCTAGCTAAAATAGATCCTAATTCTGAGGAAATGAAATTATATGAGGAGATAAAGTAACAAGAACTTCTTAATGTTCACTGGCTGTAGTTTGCACCTAGTTGTTGCCCCGCTTGTTTTTGTTTAACACCAGTGTGTCACTGGAAACATCAATGAAGCTACATGCAGAAAAACATGACCTGCTTTTGAAAGAACTGGAACATGCAACAAAGGTGGTGAGGGCAATGAAGGTAGTGAGAAGTCCAGAGAATCAATCTTATGAGTTGAGGCTGAGGGAGCTGGGGTTGTTTAGTCTGAGGAAGAGGAAGCTGAGGGGAGACTTTCTCACTTTCTACAACTACCTGAAAAGAAGTTGTAGAGAAGTGGGGGTCAGTCTCTTCTCCCAAGTCACAGGTGATAGGACAAGAGGAAATGAGCTCAAGTTGTGCCAGAGGTGATTCAGGTTGGATATTAGCAAAAATTTGTTCACTGAAAGGGTTATCAAGCATTGGAATGGGCTGCCCAGGGCAGTGGATGAGGCACCGTCCCTGGAGGTATTTAAAAGATGAGTTGACATGGTGCTTGGGAATATGGTTTAGTGGTTTTTTTTTGATTGTTTGGTTGGTTTTTTTATGGTTGGACTAGGTGATCTTAAAGGTCCCTTCCAACCTAGGCAATTCTGTGATTCTGTGCTTAAATTGTTGACATGATGGAGGGCTGTGCTGCCATACAGGGAGACTTGGACAGCCTGGAGAGTTGGGCAGAGAGAAACCTAATGAAGTTTAACAAGGGCAAGTCTAGGGTGCTGCACCTGGGGAGAAATAGCCCCCTGCACCAATACAGGTTGGGGGCTGACTTGCTAGAGAGGACCTCTGAGGAGAAAGACCTAGGAGTCCTGGTGGACAATAGGATGACCATGAGCCAACAATGTGCCCTTGTGGCCAAGAAGGCCAATCCTGGGGTGCATAAGGAAGAGTGTGACCAGCAGGTCAAGGAAGGTTATCCTCTCCCTCTACTCTGCCCTGGTGAGGCCCCATCTGGAGTACTGTGTCCAGTTCTGGGATTCCCAGTTCAAGAAGGACAGGGAACTGCTGGAGAGAGTACAATGGAGGACTACAAAGATGATTAAGGGCCTGGAGCATCTCCCTTATGAGGAGAGGCTGAGGGACTTGGGCTATCAGGGACAAGGCTATGACTTTTTAGTCAGGAGAAGAGAAGGCTGAGGGGTGATCTGAACAATGCTTATAAATACTTAAAGGGTAGGTGTCAAGAGGATGGGTCCAGTCTTTTTTCAGTAGTGCCCAGAGATAGGACAAGGGGAAATAGGCACAAATTTTAATATAAGAAGTTCCACGTAAACATGAGGAGGAACTTCTTTACTGTGAGAGTGGCAGAGCACTGGAACAGGCTGCCCAGAGAAGTGGTGGAATCTCCTTCTCTGGACAAGTTCCTGTGCAATGTGCTCTAGGTAAACCTGCTTTGTCAGGGGGGTTGGACTAGATGATCTCCGGAGGTCCCTTCCAACCCCATCTCATTCTGTGATTCTGTGATTCTGTAAATTAAATGCAGAACTTATAACAAATGTAACAGAGCAACCCCCTAAACTGCTCAAACACAGCCTGTGCCTGCCTCTGCCTTCATTTATATTTTTGTTGGTTTAGCAATTGTCCTTGAGTGAGAAGTATCATTAGGACAATTGTTACTGGTCACAAACGTAAGTCTAACTCACCAGAGCGAGAATCATTTTCAGCTTCTGCCTCCTGGGATCCCAGACGTCCTGATCTGTTGTTCAGTGTTTCTCCCTAGCATTTCACTTTCTTCTAGGGTCTCCAACCACAAACAATTGGATTATTTTTAGCTCAAGTAAGTTTTGACTGATCAGTGCCAATTCCCAAATACCCAGTGAGTTCCCAGTGGGACTGAATACACCCTCAGCAAGTTTGCTGATGACACCAAACTGAGTGATACAGTTGACACCTTGGAGGGAGGGGATGCCATCTAGAGGGCTCTTGACAGCTTGAGAGGTAGGCCCATGTGAACCTCATGAAGTTCAACAAGGCCAAGTGTGTGTCCTGCACCTGGGGCAGGGGAATCCCTACTACAAATACAATCTGGGTGGAGAATGGATTGAGGATGACCCTGAGGAGAACTTGGGGGTTGATTGATGAAAGGCTCAACATGACCAGGCAATGTTCTCTTGCAGCCCAAAAAGCCAACCATTTCCTGGACTGCACCAAAAGGAGTGTGTCCAGCAGGTCAAAAGAGGGTAATTCTGCCCCTCTAGTCTGCTCTGGCGAGATCCCACCTGGAGCACTGCATTCAGCTCTGGGGCCGCTAACTTAAGAAAGACAGTTGAAGTGGGTCCAGAGGAGGGCCACAAAAACGATCAGAGATCTGGTGCACCTTAAATTGAAAGAGGGCAGATTTAGATTAGATATCAGGAAGAAATTTTTCACTATGAGGATGATGAAACCCTGGAACAGATTGCCCAGGGAAGTTGTGGATGCCCCATCCCTGGAAGTGCCCAAGACCAAGTTGCATGGAACTTTGAGGAACCTGGTCCCGCATCAAGTGGAATGTGTACTTGCCTATAGCAGGGAGGTTGGAACTAGATAATTTGTAAAGTCCCTTCCAACCTGAACCATTCTGTGATTCTTGTGAGGCAGTAATGGCAGCCACCTTATTTCTTTCCTGATAAAGTTGGCTTTCTAATATTTTTCTTCCAATAACAACTTTTAAAGATATCCTTTATTGTGGGTTCTGTTTCTTGTAATCAAGCGTTTGTGCAACTGTTAAAGAGGAATTCACCAAATGGTCTTATAACAAGAGGCTGTGATTGACCATTTCTATTTCTCTTAACACACTGTTTGTTCTGAACAATTTTTTCACTATGTGCACTCCTTCAAACAAATTAGATGGGCTATATGTTTTATTCTGACTGCTTTTTTTTGTTTATATTTATGTAATGTTTAAGTAATGGCCTTTTAGTATTGAATACCGTTCCTCGGTAATCTTACAGGGACATTTTTGTTAAGAGCCAGGATAATCCGTCATCTAAAGAGTCTTTTCATATTCCATATTCGCTGTCTTTTTAGATGTGAGCCCCTACCTTATTTATCCCTTCTTCTTTATTTTTATCTCAAACAGCTATTCAATAAAAAGAAATAATAATAAACTGTCTAGAAATGAAGATCTTTTAAGTTTTCCATTAGTTCCTCAGCTTCCCCCTGTTTCTGGACCTCTATTCTCATGGATTGATCTGTGCTCTGTGTGAATTTCTCTGCCTGACACTGCCAAGTGTGGGTGAAAGATCTGCTTGGATCTGTGGTTTATTTGTCTGTCTGTCTTTCATATAATGTTCAACTTGCTGTTTGAACCCCTTCCAGGCATGCACAATGTTTCCATGGATAGTGAGGATATCCTTGGAGT
The DNA here is from genome assembly GCA_004320125.1 of Scolopax mira. Taxonomy (NCBI): domain Eukaryota; kingdom Metazoa; phylum Chordata; class Aves; order Charadriiformes; family Scolopacidae; genus Scolopax; species Scolopax mira. The sequence continues at coordinate 26,180 of BJBW01010901.1, forward strand.
TACATGGGCCCTGTAGTAGCCATTTGAAACACATGGGGCCTATAGCCATTTGAAACACAGGGGGCCTTCTGGCACTGTGTCTTGTACTTCTGGCACCCTTTAAAATATTGTTAACAAAATTTTAAGTTTTTAGTTTCAAAGCAAAGCTGTCAGTAGGAACTGACACTACATGCAGGAATGAAGTAACACAATGTCCTGCTTTTTGTTCATGATAACTGGTGAGAGCTGTTGTCATCGCAGGTTTCGTTGCGGTTCCTCAGAGAAAACAAGGAGTGAGATGCACTCAGGGCATCATCAAGATTGATGTTCCCATGGGTTCAAAAGTGCGCAGACTCTGGGGTGTCACAGCAGACACAACTCAGCTTGGGGTGAAAGGTGAAGTAAACCTGCTGGATCTACTTGTCTTCATTTTGGGGCCTTGAAACTGTAGCCTCAAAGTCACAAGATGTGTCCTTCATCCCTATGAATTCATGCCAAAGTAGTTTATTGACAGTTTGTTACAGTGATGACAATAGTAGTCTGTGATCAATTTTAAGGGCTGAAAGTGAATTTGAACTTTGAAACAGAACATGTTTAGCAGTGACAATGTCAGCTATCCTAGAGACGTTCCCCAGCCCTTCTGAGAGCCTGGCCTTGTTTACCCTCTGTATGCGAGAGAAAGACATTCTGGAGACACCAAACTCCCTACCCCTTTTGCTTCTTACTTCTCTTTAGCTTAATAATAAAAAAGAGAATTAAATTCCTGCAATCCAAAGCATTAATTTCTGAGAATTTGGAAAATATGAACTTAAAAATATTTTTTCTGGAAAAAATTAGATGTGGGGGAAGAGATGGTGCAAATGATGATTTTCTGCAAATGTAAGAGTAATAACATGAGTGCCATGGTTGAGAGCCAGGAGAAAAACAAACCAGAAAAAAACCCCTAATGTTAAATATTTGCCACTTCTGTAGCAGAGAGCTAAAAAGAAGCAGTTGTGAGGAGCAATTCAGCAGCTTGTAGTGTCTGGTTTGCATTAGCAAGCATCAGGTCATTCCAGTCCGTCATATTGTCTTTACATATTGCACAACTGTTTATTTATTTTATCTGGAGCAAAACACAGTTCTAAGGAAGGGAATCAGACTTCCTTCCATGTCAATGCCCCCAATTCACCCAGTTGTATCTAAATAATTACTGATACTTTCACAGAGGATATATAAAAGAGTGTTGTATCCTCTGTAGGAAAAAGAACTTTCACTGAATTCATGACTTGGCAGAATCAGCTCTGATCTGCCCTGCACAGCATTGACCCAAAAGAGGATTCTTTTGGATATTAATTCTCCTTCATGGAGAGTTTCACTATGGAGCACCGGTGGACGGGTGGCTTATGGCATTGGTGACCTCTGGCAGAGAAGGCAGAACTGAGCAACCAGCGCCTCAAGGTCTGTAAGCATCTCCTAAGCTAGTGGATGATCCCAGGCAAGCTGCGATCCCATGACAAACTCTAGCATGACACTGTCATCTGGACGCTACATTGGTGTTCTTGGTATAGGGATGCTTCTTTCAAGATTATGTCTTAGAGGAGTCAGATAACTTGCAGGAAGAGCTGTCCCAGAAAAATCTTTTAGGTCTTTTGTAAACAGGATAACATGAGACAAACTTCTTTTTACCATAGCATTGGAAATGTAAGTATTTTAGAAAACATTTTAAAAATTGGTTGCAATTGGTATAAAGCATAAAACTGTGCTAAAAAGCTTATCAGAAATATAGAAATGGGGCTTCTCACTTGATCATCCATGTTATGTGTTATATTTTGCATATGATTTATGGATATGTATATGACTTAAGGCTAGGTCGAAGGGCCTCAGTACAGGAACAGATTTAAGCCCATGAATCTTTTCACTGACCTTAGATATGCTGCGTCAAGCAGTAGCTTTCTGTCTTGCTCTGAGTTACATACAGATACTGGTGTTCCCTGCCATGCCAGACACTAACAGATCCGCATCACCTTATACAAAATAAGTTACCATGTCCAATTGCTGAAGTTCAAAGGACATGGAAGCTGGAGCTGTCTGGTTCTGCAGTTTTGGAATTACTATAAGTTTCACTGATATTTTTTTTAACCAAATAAAAATTACATATGTCAGTTTAAGGAAAAAAAAAGAAGTTTTTCCTTAAAAGGAAAAGCAACATTTATCTAACCTTGGATACTTCCCTGACTTCTTCCTGTGCATTTTGTAGGTCTACCTTCAGAACATGTGAACAACTTGAGTAATTTGATTGCTTCTGGGAACACTATGGGTATTCAACATCTTAATTTTATAACTTATCTTTTTTTCTTTAAGAACATCTGTTGCCTTGAGTAATGAGGAAATGCTGGTTTTGCTCTAGGCTGAAGAGATGAAGAATGTCACACCCCTGTTTTTAATAATTGTGACCTGATTTTCCTTCCATATCTGCATATTCATCCCCCAAGTAATATGAAAATAGAAATAGGCACATGAAATTTAAGAACTGGATTGCTCTGAACTTAGAGCCAACAAACCAAAGTATTTTCATTGTCTCTTTCTTCTCCAACAGAATTACACAATTTAGGGACCTGAAATGATAGAGAATCAACTGGGTTTTGATATGTCAAAAATAACTAATCAGAAGTGCATGCAAATATTCCTTGTGATTCATGGTGACTTTTTAATAATTATTATTTGTATAATTATTTTTATAATTATGTTTTATTATAATTCTTCATCATTACCCCAATTATAAGAATGTTGTAGGCCTGCTTGAGCAAAATAATTATTTGGACACAAGTCAATAGCCTCTCTCCTTTTCCAGTTCCTGCCTGAATATGTTACTGGGGAGCATTTGAGCCCCGAATTTGGGTGCTAGGTATCTGGATCTCTGTGTGCATTAGAAGTGGTCCAAGGGGCAAAGGTGCAAAGATGGAGCAGTCCTGTTGAGTGATGCCAGACCAGTGGCACGGATCATGCTAAGCACCACTACTCCTGCTCAATCTGTCATGGAGCCAAGTAGCTGGGTTTGGCCACAGACCTTTGCCAGTTAGAATGGAGTACCTGACTGCGCTGCTGGAGTCTCACCAGCATAGTTAAAAAATGGCATCACTGGACGTATGTCTGTGTCTCTTAGACTTTCCTCCTTCTTGGAATAAAGAAATGGTGTTGCAACTGTGAGTAAGGAGAGATGTTCTTGCTCAGCCTGACCATTACAGTCCTGCATAGGAAGATGGACAGACCAGAGCAAGATTTCTGCCTGCCTTTCTCTCCATGGAGTGGTAAGCCTCCTGCCCTATGCTGGCAGTTTTAAATCCCTAATTTTGGGATTTAACATGGAATGGGAGGCTGAACTCGGTGTGTTCAGAGGGGAAACCAGCATCCCGTTGCAGGCCCTGGCGTGGCCAGGAGACCATTGCAGGACATTAGTGGATAAACAAGAGATAAACAGAGGATGAAGATGTACTTTCCACCCCGAAGAGCTCACAATCTATGTACAAGACATGAAAAAACAGCGGTGTAGAGGAAAATACACAGAAAGGAGACAGAATGAACTTCAGAATCAATGGGAGTTAGAGCCCTGCTACCCTCTCCAGGCTGTGCCCTCTGCAGGTGTGGGTCTCTCTCTACCCCAGGTCAATGCCAGCACAACTGTGCATATTTCAGAGTGGAGACTTCTGCATTGCAACTGAAGTATTGCACTGATGGAAACCATCTGATATGTTTCCTTTCATGTCTCACTCACAAACACAGACTTGTGTGGAGGCAAGAGCCTCCAGTCTTGCAGGGAAGTTTGGCATGGAGGAGGGCACTCCAGATGCTCTGAGCAGCTCCCGCCAGTGCATGGGAGAGCTCATAAGCAGCATCAAGCTTGAAACTGCTCCCCAGCCTAGGAGGACCTTCTGGCAGCAGGCCCTCCCCAGGCTGCTCCAGGGTGGGGATGGGAGCTGAGGAGTGCCTTTCAGAGCACATCCTGCACGGAGCTGCCAGCAGCACCAGCCTGGTGGGAAACATCGCTCAGCATCTTGGAGAAGTGCCCTTGACTCGTAAAGGAGTTTTCATCTTGGTGGTACAACATTGTAAACAAAGCCTGTGGGGCAAAGGCTGCTGCCAATGTTCCAACCTTCCCTTCCTGTGTTCTTAATGCAGACTTTTAGGGCATTTTGAGACTATTTTCAAAGTGTGCTTCAGTTCAGGAATTTCCCTGGTGTTTCCCTACTCCTCAGTCTTTTCACTGGCCTGGCTGCATATTCAGCCTGAACTTCTTGTTCTCAACTCTCCAGGTTCTTCCACTGGCTCTCTCTTCTCCTGCCCTCACTCACGGAAGAACATTTGTTCCTTAAATGTAACCAAAGGTTAGGAAATTCTCCTATCCAGCCAAAGTAAATCCATTCTTTTCTATGTAACCGTTGTCTTCCTGTGCTCCATTTACCTGTTTTATTTCTTTTGACTACATCATGGCAATTTTCTATAAAAGACAGCAGGCTCCTGCAGAGGAGCAGATGAAGCCATTGGGCACTTTGTAGTCAATGAATGAGCAAAAAGCAAGGATGCGGTGACCTTGGGGGGATTATATATATTTGCACACTAATAAGGAAGGACCTAATAAGTGTTCACCAGCTTAGGTGAAGGAAACTTAATTTATTAAGAATCTGCTAGGCTTAGTTCTATGTATTTCTTGCAGTTATAAGTTCTAGGACAAAAATCTGTAATTCCTTGTTCAAAGCCTGTCTACAATATGAATTTATCAGATGCCTTAAGTCAGTCTGCTCCCACTTCAACATGTGGGTCTTCTGGGGATTCAGTGTAACTTCCAAAGCATCTGGTAAGTTCAGTTTGTAGACAGACTTTGCACAAAGCTTAAAAATATCTTAAAATTATTAGAAATAATTTTATTAGAAAATTATGTTCTAAAAAAGAAATAAAGACATTCAAACCAAAAGCTGTAACCTGCTTGCCTTCCATTACCTGATTTCCTCTCTCTTCTAAATTTCCTTCAGGTAATGAGAACAAAGACTTCTCTCAAAAGTCCCAATTTATTTCTGAAGACAGGTGACCCCCCTTCAGAGTCACCCCACCTCAGGTTGCCTTTTGTGGTCTTGCTAGGTTTCATGGTTACTCTGGATGCCATACAGAACTCTGTTCATCTTTTCATCTCCCCTACCTTCTTATGCCTTTACCATCAACATTAAACTTGTTACATAGTGTTGGTGGCAATTTTGGGATCCTATATGGTATCTATATGCACTGTGTACCTCTTTGACCAGATGTCCTGCTTGCTTGCCATTGCTGGGGATTTAAAGGATCTTTCCTGGACTACCGTCCTTAATCAACACTTTTCTTTGCAGCTGTATAGGGTAGTTTTTGGTTTATAAACTGTGTCAGCAGCCATTTCCAGACAGTTGTCTTTAACACACAAATTGTTTGGTCAAAATATACACTGTTTTTCCCTGGGCAGAAAGCCTCAGAGAAAGGCACAACCTCATGTCTAGGAGCCTGTGCTCTGCTTGCTCTCTTTCCAAACATCCTGCTAGGTTCAGGTCAGCTCCTTTTCTCTCCTAGACTGCAGAATATAATCCTGTTGCAAAGAGGATCTAACTTCTGCTCCCTCTCCCTGGGTATCCAGAAGACCTGTTTGCCCTCAAGCCATCCCAGAAAACATCCCTTCTGCTGGTGAAGGAGACAGACTCGAGCAGCTATTTTTCTCTGTGTTACCTTGTCTTGCTTTGCTTTCAGCATAACTCTCACCTCCTTCTTCAACTTGGCTTCAGTGCATTATGACACTCTGGAAGATTAATTAGGTCTCTGCAGTGCATGGCTTATAGGTTGCCTTCCACGCTTTTCTTCATGGCATGTTGGAGGCCCTAGTACGTGATAGGCATGGTCTAAAATGTCCACATAACGGAAACATCGAAGCCCTGTTACCAAGATAATTTGTTAAAATATATCAGCTGAATAATATAATGTATTTTTCAAGTAAGTCCTGGAAGGTTGCCTGTACTATACATACTTTGTATATAAAGCTTCACATTTATAAAACAAGCAAACCAAAATTAACATCAGAAGCCTGTGGAGGTATGTTAACTTGGATGTTTCTTCATATGTTTAAAGGATTGGTGCATAGTTATTCCTACTGTCTCACATTATATTTGTGCTTAATTTCAACGGAAATTGAAATGACCCTTAATGTCACAGCTTTGCTAAGAAGGGAGAAGCACTGGATAAACTGGAGAGGACATTGTGTTGTAAAGGATAAAGGAGTCATCAGAGTGCAATGTCCTGATGCAGAGTAAGTGAAAATGTGCATGTCCTTGTCACGTGACAATTGTAGTTTTTAACTAGAAAAGAAGGAAATTTAAAGGACAGAAATCTTGGTCCACTGTAACTGAAGACAAAATGCTTATTATCTTTCGTGGAGGTAGTTTCTCTCTTCAGGGACTTGCATGGGCATTGCAGGCCATATCTAGGTTCTGCTTTTTTTCCGAAATGAATCTTTCAGTAGTCTTTGTAAATCATTAAGTACCTTTCTAATTCACACCCTATTACCTGCAAACCCATCTATCATTGTGCATCTGAAACCAAAGGAGCCAAAATCATTAGTGGTATTAAAGAATCTTGGCATAGGGTTTTCTTGGCACACTCTCCTTTTGGCATATTCCATGTAGAGAACAAGAATGCACACAGTTTTCCTGCATTGTCATTATTTAAAAGCACCCTCATCTATTGATTTACATAATCCCCTGTGGATAAGCATTATTTTGTTAATTCAAGTAGTCAGAATAAAATTTACAGAAATTATTTTTTTCATTTTTTTTTTCCCCTGGCAACAAACCACCACAATTTCAACATTATTTTTTTCACTTGTTTATGGAACTCTAGATTGGTTTTGGAAATAATGCTACAAGTCATATAGTGATTATTCTCCCCTTTCCACGATGTTTTCAAAAGTGTTGGTTGCAGAAAATTATCAAAGCTTGTCTGGTGAGCCTCTATGTAAAGATGCAAGACATACTGCTGGCCCAGATGAATAACTTCTTGGATTGAATGGCCTCTCCGACTGTTTGCAGCCTGGCATGAATAGCACAACACAAGCCTTCTCCAATGGGCTCTTATCTCTGCAGATTAGAGAGAGAGAAGGGAAAGCATGTCAGGTTTTAAAAATTAAATAAATCCATTTTATAAGACTAAGGATAAGACGTGGAAGGAAGGTGAGAGAGGGAAAGACCTTGTTTGTTTCTGGCACTGGAGAAAACAGATGATTGATAGTTTCTTAGTTGTATTTGTTCAGCCAATTTATTGAGGTATCTTCTCATGTGTAGCATAGAACCATTGGCCAGATGCAGCAAGGAATGGACTTCATTAAAGAGAAATAAATATAACATGAAGTTATTTTCTCTCTGTAATTACATGGGCTAGAAATGAAAATTAAAATTAAGATTGTTGAATGGACACTTTCTATATGTTCTTGATTACCTTGCATTGACCTTCGGATTTTCATGATTCCCATGCCAATTTGCACTGAATTTGCAGAAAGAATTTATGAGGTACTTTCTCATCTCTAGGGATTCATATATTTTCATTAGGCACACTGCATTCTGACAAGAACATTGTCTCTTGGAGAAAATCCCTTCCCTTTCTGAACCTTATGCCTCTGATGACAACTACACCTCACGCTATTTTTAGATACAATTATAAATCAGCAATATATTGCTCATTGTTTCACTATAAGGTAAAAATGCTATTGATTTTATTTTCTTCCCTTCACCTATTCTTTTCTGTCCTTTTGGCTCTCAACACACATTTCTGTATTAGCTGATTCTCCCTGTGACCATCTTCCCCCTCCCACACACTCAGGTTTTTACTTAGGTGTCCTCACTTGGTTGTGTTCTGATTTCTCTACCATGCTGCCCAGAGACTCACGTGTGTTTTACTTCTAGGCATTGCTATTATGCTGGTGGCTTTCGGTGCTTCTAACCTTTTTTTTTTATAGCAGCTTACTACCATACAGATGGGGGTATTATTATTTTTTTTTTGGTCTCAATTGCAGAGTGTAGTCCTGGCCTGTGACTGTAGCTCCTCAGCTGTCACAACAGAGTACTTATATTGTTGTTATAAATGCCTTAGGTTGATTAGGGTTTTAGTAAAAATTTTTGAAAGGGTAACTCAGCAAATTGTATCATTGGAGCCAGTCCTAACTTGCAAGTGACATCTGAAGTAAGGCTCTTAAAGCAATGCTTTAAGTTCAAATTTAGTTGGTGGAACAAAGTTGTGATCTTTGGAGTGGCCAGAGGCAGGATCTCCTGCACTTGACAGCTCAGCCGACATGAGGTTTCACTGGAATTCTTCAACAGCACCCATTTCTCCAACTATCAGAGCAGTTAGGCTTATGCTTATACTGCTCCATCAGGCTTGTGCAATTAGATTTGCGAGGCAGCTGAGTCAGAGAGGTTTTATCTGAGCTGGGTTTTCAAAAGTGTTTCATGCTGTGTTGGGTACGAGCACACTCTGAAAGACTCCACGTAGTGTAAAGGTCCCCAGTTTATAAGCAGCTTCTGTTCAACAGTCCTAAATTCCAGGAGAACTAATCTCTTCTGCTTTAACGTGCCCACTAAATTTATTTTCCTACTTCCTAACATATTAATATATACTAATTGATGTATATTCAGCTTGCACCCTTTGGCTAGCACTAACTTCTTCCAGATATTAACTTCTTTCTAATCATATTCTCTCCCTGGATCTCAGAATTTCACAGTTGGTACATCTTGTATGTTTGTACAAGGATAAAGCAATACTTATGTACTTTATAGCTAAGCCATGAATTCTAGTAACCAAGGTTTTTCTGAAAGCTTGCAATTTGATCAGGGAAATGTCAGCATGATATGCATTTTCTATTGAATCAACATAATCCAAGATAAAATGAAATCAATTTAGCAAGGTTTTAAATACTTACTGGGCTTAAAATATTTGAACATGCTATTTCTGGTTGACTAATTCCTCTTCATGGGCATTTCAAGTCTGTTTGGAATATATAAAATTTGTAATAAAACTTGTATACATCCGAAATAATGCCTAAAATTATATGGCTTAAATCCACCTGGTTGTATATATAATGTAATCAAATAAAAAAGACCTAAAATTCAAAGGGTGCTATAAAAGCATGGACTTACTGAGCCTTAAAAATGAAAAGCTATAGAGACCAAACACAGAGAAATATATATATAATTTCTTTAAGGTTTATATGTCCAGAGAAATTACCTTTAAAGACCCTGAAGAAGCTTTGAGGTATCTTAAGTTTAATTTGCTGGATGACAAATATTGTTTCTCACACTTTCATAGCAGTTTCATGTGGAAATTACATTGTCTTCAGCAGATAACACTGTTACTGTTAATTGTAGATTTCATTGGTTTAAGTGATAAGAAGATTCTCCCTCTGCTCTAATTGTTTTTCCAGTGAAAGAGTTATTAATGTCCCAGGTGAAAAAAAAAAGCAGCTTCTTTCCAATATCTGGCTGTGTCATACACAAACTGGAGGAAAAGAAAAGAAATAGAAAAGGAAAGACAGTGAAATCAGCTAAAATGCATTATTGGAAAAATGTAGATAGTAAGGTACAGCTGAATTTTTTACACGAAATCAAATTTTGCTTACATTTACATACATGAACATGAAAATATATATTGGGTGTGAAAGAATTGCTTCACATCTAAGCTTTTCAGAAAATAGAGAATGAATCTGAGAACTGAAGGTGAAGCGTTTCTTGGAACAGTGTCCATGAAAGACATGACCAAATTGGGAAGCCCAACTCTGGGAGATTCTCACTGACACAAAAGCCAAACTGATGAAGAGAGCAGAAACCTGACTCACAAAGACCAGAAGGTGTCCTATGAAATTAAAAGTCCACGGAGGCTTTGGTACATTTGCATTTTGTCTGGTTTTAATATATAAAGTCTGAGAAATCAAGTAGCTGAAGTGACAACAGACGTTCCAATGAATTGATTCTACGGGTTATTCCAAAGTGTGGGATGAAATACTGATTCTGAGAACTGCAGACTTGTGAAAGTTTGAGGATCCTGGTGTTTGACTGACTTCTGTGTCTTCACAGTCTTTTGGAAACCTCTTTTTAAATACTTCCTAGGGCTTGAGCTGTCTGATTTGTACCAATTATACATCAGAGACCACCTCATTGCAAAAACCTTTGACTGGCTTTTACCACCAAAATTTGGAAGGAGCAGACAGTGGAAATGTAAGGCGCAACTCAGCAATGCTTGTAACTGGATTTTGGGCAGGGATCCATAAAGATTTCTTGTATAGATTTTTGGAGATGGACTATTTGGGCTAAGAGCCCTAAGCTTTGAACCCTTGAGATTTGTGATGCATGGTCATAAAGGAACATTATAACAGAAGAATGTTTATTCTGAATTCACACCATAGAAAAAGGAAGGTGTTTTGCTGACGGTAAACTCAGCAGTACATTCTTCTGCAGAGATCTAAAAGTATGGAATAAGAGGCAGAATCTGAGTACTTTTCAGTACTTGGATGAAAACATAATTAGTCATAAAAGCCACCGAGGAAGGACTGGAAGCTAAGGTTTTGGTATTTTTTTTTTTTTCACCCACAGAACTGAGAACGTATCTGTGGAAATGTGCTGGAAAAGTAAAGTTTTCCAACAGAACAAAAGAGATAGAATATGCCCCAGTGAGCAGATTTGCTCAGGAACACAAGGCATTACTCAGTTCCCCAGTGATTATAAACTTGGTATGGAAAGAAAAACTCTTGAGATTGTTTAAATGGCACTACAATGTGACAGAAAATTGTCCTTTATCCAAAGTTATCCAAAAAGAAAACCATGATGAGAACAACTAGGAATGCATCATCTGAGATTTATACCAGATTACAGTGCTGGCAGAGACCTTCTGAGTCATGAAGGACATACTCCAGTACTCCACCACATCATGAAATCTTTAATCTTTCGCATCATGTAGTCTTTCATTAAATTATCAAGCTCCAACGTAAAACCAGTGAGCTTTTTTTCCAAGGCTACTCATTAAGAATGACTGTTTCAAACCCTCACAGCCATGTTGATTAGAAACCTTCTAGTATGCAAGATGAACTTTTCAATGGTCTTTCCATCTCCATTTGTATCCAGGTCAATATTGTCTTCTAGCTTTAATATCCCCTCCCATCCCCATGTTTATCCTCACAGTATAACTTTAAAGAGAATAACAGATAATACTGCCTGCTTTTGCTCTGGTTGGCTAAAAGTGAATTTTCTGGTGTAAGGTAAGCTCTCCCTTACCTCATCCACCTTTTAGCCTTTCTCTGTATGAGTTGTTACTTGAAATTAACTTCTATATCATGTCCTCAGTGGCTAATAAAAATTTAAGATTATTTTAAAGCCATGCCCTTCTCCCATGTATTCTTTTATTTTATTTCATCTCATTTTATTCCTTTGTATTACAGTTTGTTTTGTTTTTTCTCTGTTTGGAGTGGAGCTTTTTCCTTAACAGAGTCAGAATTGTAGGTTAGATGGGTATAGTAAATGGGTGTGAGGAGGAGTTGCTGCTATGAGATGGCTGTTGTTTTAGTCAGCTGTAAAAACAGCTGTGAAATTACTTTACGTGTCAGCAAAGTACCTGTATAATGTACTTATTAATGGAGGGGTGTTTGCTGACTTCATTTGTGTAGGTACACCTGCCTGTGAGGGAGAGGCTAAGGGACAAAGAAAATGAGAGAGAAGGAGCAAAAAGAAAAAACAACTACAAGTGCAGAAATACTGAGATAAGCCTGGTGAGGAGATCTGAGGGTGCACTGTCAGGTGAAAGATGTTTGGAGCTGTGAGAAAAACTATTTTTGATCCCTGCAGTGTGGGGGAAAATTATGCTTTGCTTGCCTTTAATTTTATTGCAAATAAATATCTCTTCAACAAAGACACGATGCCATTTTCAGTTTTTCTTAGTGAAAAGAACTTGGGAGACCTTGAACCTTGTCTAAGCACTTGCAGGGATAACATAGTTTTGGCATGTGTTTAAATGACGTCTAATATTTCCTTTGAGTGCTGCTAGAAAAGGTGCTAACTGAAGGGATGTGGAAGAAAAACAAAACCAACAAATGTTGGAAGCTGTTTTCACCTGAGTTCTTTATGGTGTGTTTACATTGCACAACTCAGGGCTGAAAGGGTAGACGTCTCTGAAAGTGGTGGTTCATGCCATTGTAGATGGTCCTGCTGGGACCAGCAGTGGCATCACTGGTCAGATATTTCAGGCAAACTTTCAGTGCAGTGTTAAAAACAAGAGGGTGTACCTACTTAGGCAGCGAGAACTGAGTAAACTTTCTGTTGCCAGATGGGGGACAGGCAGGTTCTCTTTATCTGTGCTCACCCCTAGATTTGCTGCTTTCCGCTGCCAGAATGGCATGCATCTTGGCTCTTTGAAGAACCTGATGCATTGTTGAATTATTTCTACTTGAAGTATTTACGTGTCTTAGTGTAACATACGATACAACCATTGCAGCTGCAATTCTTTGCATCTCTCTGCTGCACTGATAGACCTAAAATTATTTTACCCACTTACTTGAAATCCAGAAAGTGGAATTTAAGAGTAAACTGTACGTGTCGATAGAGTAAGATTGAGAGGAAAATGAAGGGAAGTGGACTATGTTTTCAAATTTATCTTTGTGAAAGGGAAAATTCTCAAAGAATAGTTAATGCACAATAAATTAGACGAACTTATATTGAAGGTAATATTTTGGGGTCAGAATAGTGTCACTGTTTTAAGATGAATGCTGGTGCTGCAATGGTGAAATTGAAATGCTGGGCTTTGGCAGTTGTGCACCTCTGTTCAACTTGTCTAGACTGTTTTTTCATGACCCAATTGTAGCTTTGGTTTGGGGCTTGGTTTACTGTGGGTTTTCTTCTTGTCAAAAAGGTTCTGGATTCAAGTAAAACATATCTTATAACTTATACCAAAACATATCACAGAATCATAGTCCTGAAAAGAACCAGAGAAGAAGCACTAGGAAAAGCTGCAGCAAATTAAAGACAGCCATCTCCATGCTGATAGAAAAAGTTCCTTAAACAACAAGTGTTAATTACATATCTGATTAATCATCAGCCCTACTTCACCAGGACCTTTGCTGAGGTTTTGCAAAGTCAGAGGGAAGAAATCTTGTTTCAGTGTTTAATTCAGTGAAGAGGTTCAAATTACTGTATCAAAAAGTAATTTTTGGTCTAGGTCTCTTAGAGCTTCTTAGAAATTATGCAGTTCTTGGAATTAATTTATTTTTCACCTCAGGTATATTTTTAATGAAATTATTATGAAAAATGAAATTAATTTGAAGTTTTCATCACTTTTACCCAATGAGGCTAAAAGTGTGATGTTTCAAAACAATACGGACAAAATTTGGCTCTGAAACTTAAAATGTAGCTTATAAAATTCCTCAGATATTATTTCATGTAACATTTGGCAGCTAATAAATCTTTTTAACTGAACAGTGTGTTTGTTTTTTTCTAAAGTTACCCAGAGATTTGAAAAAAAAAAGGGCACTTCCAAACACATTGATTTAACTGTTGGAGAGTCTTTTCATTGGCTCATTACTGCCAGGAACAAGATGCTATTGTGTTGACTTGGAGTCATGGCAGGAGAACACAACAAAGATGAAATTTAAGTTCTGTGTCACACATGTTGGCTGCAGAGTTTTAGACTTTTAGGAAGCGGATACTTCTGTCTTCTATTTTCCACACTGCCTCTTGTCCGCCTACTTCTGAATTTATTTGGTGAAATGGATTTAAAAGCTATTTTGCCTCTTTCTAGGAAAGAAGCACAGAATATGCCACAGTTTATTTTGCTCAAATCAGTATTATGGTGAATTAGGTCATCATGCTTTGTTCGGTGGAAAGCTAGCTAAAACCATACATACTTAACTTAAAGCCCACTGTGCTTCCCCAGAGAGGCAGCTGGACACTGAAAATTGAAAAATTATGTTTATTAGTTTTTAGGCTTAAAAATAAAATGCAAAATAAGTTCTGTGCCAGCTGTATAAAGTTTAACTTTTGAATCTGAAAGAAATATCTGAAAACACATGACATTTTCATGGCAGTAAGAGGTGCATAAAGCTATTCTTTTGTAAATCATGCTGCCTTTTCAGTATATCTCAGTCTGGGTGTGTGATTCTTGGCCTTACTTGAAAAACATTATGACACAAAATCTCTCAAATGTCCACATAATAATAGATGGAATGAGATGGATTCTTCCCAATTGTAACTGGTGAAAAAACTGCGATATTCTTACTGCACAACACCCACGAGGTCTGCTTTTAAAAGTCCCCATGTATCAGAGTCCCAAACACTGTGATTGTGTCAAAGGTGCTGTTGAGCAGCAGTTCACCAGACACAGAAGAGCACCACGGGGTCTGCACCTCTGAGCTGGATGTAAATCTGAAGAAGTAAATCGTGCTGCATGGCTTCCATAACCTCAGTGTTAGGCAATTTTGATGGGGTTTCTTTCAATTCATGGCCATGCTGTGCATGGCTCCTCTAGTTATGGGCAGAGCAACCTGCACTCGCTACCTGCCTATGTGCTCTGCCTCCTTGTCTCACTGCAGAAGCACTGACCTACCCTGCTAGCTGGTGTCTGATGCAGCTGAGAGGTGTTTTAGGGCCTCCAGGAGCAGCTGACAGAGGGAGTGAGTCCTACACAGAGTCTATAAGATTTGACCCAAGTCTGATAGCATATGGCATCTGGACTGCAAATGCCTTGATCAAATCTATCTTCCTGGTCTGCTTTAGAGCTACAGAAATTTTCATAGAATCATAGAATCATCTAGGGTGGAAGGGACCTTTAAGATCACTAAGTCCAACCATTGGCCTAACACTGCCAAAACCACCACTAAACTGTGTCTCCAAGCACCATGTCTACCCATCTTTTACATACCTCCAGGGACTGTGATTCAATATCTGAATCCAATGGTTGACAACCCTTTCAGTGAAGAAATTTTTCCTAATATGCATCCTAAACTTCCCCTGGTGCAACTTGAGGCCATTTTCTCTTGTTTTATCACTTGCTACCTGGGAAAAAAGACTTACCCCCTCCTTTCAGGTCGTTGTAGAGAACGATAAGGTCTCTTCTCCTCAGACTAAACAATCCCAATTCCCCCATCCAACTTCAAACGTGAACATGGAACATTTTTTCCTCAGCTCATTAGGGACCATTTGCAAAAGAAATAGCCAGAATCATGCTTCAGACTCCTTTGTAAAGCAATACGTGTTCGGGGTTATTATTTTGTTTCAAACCCATTTCTACATATTCTGAATAGGGGAAGACATAAAAGCAATTTTAATAATGTGACAAAATTTTAACTGCCACAGGTCACCATATAAATTAAACTGTAAATATATCAAATTTTATCTCTAAAACTGTTGGGTTTGAATGCATTTGGTTTTATAATATATCATATTATGCTTGATTTGGTTTATCTAAGAAAAAATTGGACAAAAAAATTATTGGCTACAAATAAAAGAGGTTATTTCTAGGAGGTAAATTAAGTAGGAGATTGTTTTATGCTACACCAACGAAGCCATTGTCTCAAAAATAAAATCAGTGACTGATTCTGAGACAAACACATTTATTTCAAGAGCAGCATATCATAAAATTGATTTTTAGCATGATCATCACTTGACTGGGTACAGTAAACAAAATGAGGTCAAAGAGAAATTTTCTTAGTAGAGACTGGGCAGGACAGAATTCTAGAAAAAAGATAAAAAGTAGTAATAAGAAGAGATTTCCCAAAGTCTGCTACTGAAATTAATTGGACTATCTCCACTTAAGGTTAATATTTAGATCATTCACATTTCTTGTTGTCCCAGTTACAGTTTTCCACTTTGTGGTCCTGCTTCCCCTCTTGCACCAGTTCCAGCACTCCTAACAAGCCCATAATGAACCACTCAGGTCGTAATAAATGCACCCTGTGTCATTGGTTGAGGGAAGAAGAGGGTACATTCCTCCCTGTTCTCTTTTCAAAGCTGCTGTTGATCTTCTGATCAGATTTTGATCTTTCTGCCAATACTCTCTGCAGCAGCAGATTGCAGAAGATCACTACCTTCTGGGTAAAAAAGTATTTCTTGGTGTCCATTTTAAACTGATCTCCTACCAGTTTCAGTGAGTGCACAGCAGTTGTAGAAATGCAGACTCTGCAGCTTTTCACTAGTTTGCTAAAGAGGTAGGAAATAAACCTCATAAGCGAAAAAACCAGTCTAGCCCAGACATACAAAACATTCTATACAGGATTAGATGACCCCTGGAGGTGATATAAAGGAGAGGTCAGGGTTGGCAAAAAAGCCCACGACCCACCACTGCAATCATTTGCAGAGCTCTTCTCTGAACCTCCTCCAGCTCAGCAGCCTTTGGCTTGAACCCAGCACCCATCAGGTCAATGGCACATGTGCAGCACCATGCCAGCTGTGCAGGCAAGGACACTTGAAAAGGGCAACATAACTCTAGATAATTATGGATTATAGCTCTAATTTTTGTGTTATTTGCAATCTCTAGCAGTAAGGGTTATGTTTTAATTTCATTAGTAGGAAAGTCATGTGGCGTTGGAAGACTGACCCTTGCAGGACCTTACCTGAACAATGTCTGCACAATATGTGTTTTCCAAATACCTCCTGGCAGCTACATTTTGAAACTTTTCACCTGGTTATAGGGGCAGTAATATGTTTAGTTGCTTCTCAGGTAGAATTCCTTTTTCTGTGTATTAAAGACTTTACCATTAAAACCCCAAATTAAAAAAAGACTTTACCATTAAATCCCTCAAAAAAAGCAAAATAACCCCATGGTTATTGTCATAAAAAAGCCCTTTCTATGCAAACTTAGACAGAGATAGGAAGACTATCTAGAATGATGTTACTGGGGGACAGCACAAGTGAGATTTAAAGTCAGAACTGCAGTCAGCTAGAACTTAGAGAATTATGCACGGTGCTGAACGATGAATTATTGACAGAGTTAAATGCCTTTATATCTGGAAAAAAAGTAAAGGAAAATGTCTTTTAACATTCTCGTTTAAGAAATACCAAAAGACCAGCAGCTGAAAATACATTTATAATCCTCAAACATTTAAGTGTGCAATTAAGTTCATTTTTCAAGCAATTAACAGCTTTAGTACTGATGCATGAATATTCTAATTTTTAAATTTCTTGTCTGTGCTTTGATAAATTGTTTTTCTCATGAAAGAAAACTCAGCTCAATTGCTGCCATCTGAAAATCACAGAGGAAATATGTGAATTACAATATGTTTTACTGAAGGAGTGTGTTAATCAGTAAGTATTAACATTTAAATTCATCTGTACTCCTTGAAAACAGATGTTTAAATGCTTTCATGCCTGACTCAGCCTTTTGACCTTTCACGGCAAACAAACCATGTATTATTGTAGGTCTTTTCACTGAATAAGTCTACGTCTGAATAAGTCTAAGTCTCCAGTGACTCTGTGAAAAACAAAGGGGGGTAGATTTGTTCTGTATCCTCGTTCAAAACATCTTTCTCTCTGTGCCCTGGTTATTTGCCTACTTGCTGTCACTGAGAAACCTTCATTTAATTCTGCTTCTTACAGTTAGTATGTAAAGCACTGGTAGATAGATTTTTCTACCTGATAAATGCTGCTCACAATTTTTCTCATCGGAAAATTAAGATTTTATTAAGAAAATATTTTTTTATTTTCATACAAACCACTCCAAACTTCCAAAATTTGACTGAAAGAAAAAAGTAGATTTTTGATCCTCTTGTATTGCTAATTTGCTGTTTCATAACACTTGGTGTTGGCTGTTCTAGGACCTCTTTGCATCCCTATTCCTAGTACTAGACCTGCAAACTTTATTACTAGTGATACATCGTTGCCTATGACTGAACTGATGAACTGTGATCGATAAGTTGTGGTGAACGATGGGAGATGTAGTTTAGGAAAAACACTGTCTAGACATGAGGGTGGGAATGTGAATTGTCTTATTAACAACTCCTGTGAGGCATTGTGGCTGCATTTCAAAAATATTTTGTAGCTTTTATGAAGTCTAAATATTTTCCATAACAAAAAAAATCTCATTTTCTGCTTAGTGTTTAGACAGAACTTGAATACATGTACCTCATCTCATAGTAAAACTCACCACAGACTTGGTGACTCGAGTCAAAAGTCTTGATGGAATCATACCTTGATCATTACTTGTAAATACTGTTCCAATAATAAGACCCAATAAGGCAGCTTGCAAATTAACCTCTTCCTAAGTTACTTATGTGTGAATATAGTATCATAAAGGCAGAAAAATAATATTTAAAAAGTTGGAAAATGCACAATAAATTCTGTGAAATCTTGGGACCAGTAATGTTTAATATCTTCATCAGTGACATAGACCGTGGGACCAACTGTACCCTCAGTGAGTTTGCAGATGACACCAAGCTGAGTGATGTGATTGACATACATGAGGGATGGGATGCCATCCAGAAGGATGTGGACAAGCTTGAGAAGTGGGTCTGTATGGACACCATGAGGTTCAATAAGGCCAAGTGCACCTGGCCTTATTGAACCAAGTTGCACCTGGGTTGGTGCAACCACAATATAAGTACAGGCTGGGGGATGAAGGGATTGAGAGCAGCGCTGCTGAGAAGGATTTAGGGTTACTGGTGGATGAAAAGCTGGACATAAGCTGACAATGTGCACTTGCAGCCCATAAAGACAACCATATCCTGGGCTGCATCAAAAGAAGCGTGGCCAGCAGGTTGAGGGAAGTGATTTTGCCCCTCTACTCTGCTCTGGTGAGACCCCACCTGGAGTGTTGTGTCCAGTTCTGGAGCACTCCGCTCAGGAAAGACCTGGTAGAAAGAGTGCAGAGCAGGGTTATGAAAATGATCAGGAGACTGGAACACCTCTCCTATGAAGAAAGGCTGAGAGTGCTGAGGTTGTTTAGCTTATGGAAGAGAAGGCTCTAGGGACACATTGTGACCTTTCAATACTTAAAGGGGGTTTGTAAAGAAAGACGGGGACAGACTTTTTGATAGGGCTTATAGCAATAAGACAAGCGGTATTGGTTTAAAACTAAAAGAGGGTAGATTTAGACCAGATATAAGGATGAGATTTTTTACAATGAGGGTGGTGAAACACTGGAACAGGTTACCCGGATAGGTAGTAGATACCCCATCCCTGAAAATATTCATGGTCAGGTTGGACAATGATCTAAGCAAGCTGATCTAGTTGAAGTTCCTGCTCATAGCAGAGGGGCTGGACCAGATGACCTTCAAAAGTTCCTTCCAACCGAAATCATTCCGATTCTAAGATTGGCATAACTGAAATTAGGCAGAATCTTGGTTTTGCTTGTAGTAGGAGCAGCATTTAATTCTTCAAATGACTTCAGAGAACTCATGCAAAGATTCAGTGGAATCATTCTATTAAAAAACAAAGAAACATTTAGTATAGGCCAATGCAGTCTGCAGGACAGCTTTGTTCTGGCAGTGTTATCGGCAAGTATAACAGCTTCGAAGCACCTTATGCTCAAAAGTTTAAGTACCAGAAGACAAGAGTAAATTTGTATCAGTTAAAATGCGTTACACAGTTATATTGTATTGTGTAGTTCTAATTACAAGTCCAATTTGTCTAATTACAAGTCCAAAATTTTTTATATTTTTTGCCTCTGCTATTATGTACTTGCCCCATGTCTTCCACCTTAGATAAACCCACATTCTGGCACAATTAATCTGTGGTTATAAGTTAAGATAATATTCAGGTGTTTTATCACAATAGAAAATATTTTTCTCTAGGAACTGACCAATGAGAGATGGGTATTATTAAGGTGCTAACTTTCTGTGAAAGACAGTGGCAGAATCTGCCGTTTGGAAAAGAGCACATTTGTAATAAATTCCTTTTAAAAAAGTACATAAATTGAGGTAGTTTGGCATAGAGCTTCTTGGAGAAGGGGATGCTTTTTTTTTTTTTTTGCCAAAGCAACTGGTTATTCATTCTGCTTTGTTCAAGTGAGGGTTCTGTGCAGAGCTGCTAATTCATATCAGGTACAGACTGTAGAGCTAAATTCTTTCTGTAGACTGGGACAGATAGGAAGGGAGAGATATAGGAACACTTTACTGCACTTTAGATAACTGATTTACATATCTGAATACACCTTGAGAGTGTAGCTTATTTTAATGCAGATGCTTCTTCCCTTCTATTGACAATGAAGAGTCTAGAATGACTAGTTCAGATAATAGACATTTATACTGTGGTTATCTCAAATTAAACGAACTGAGTCCTATTCATCCAAGTGCTAATTAATCCACTCTTCTCATTTAATATGCAGACACCTTAAAGTATCTATACTATTAAGTAAGTACCTTGGTTAAGTGCCCAAATCTACCCACAACTCCCTTTCTTCAGGAATTAGCAAAAGCAAATCTTTTTGACTCAATGGAAGAAGGTTCTAGAAATAGGGTAATGTAAACTGATGATGGGAAAAAAAAATGATTATAATTTCTACTAATACTAAATGGTCCCTGAGAAGCTAAAAAATGGAATAAAATAAACCAGGGTGGATCAATTCTACCACTGAAAAAAGATAGTAGAAGATAATATGGAAGCTGACAGCGTATGAAGGATGTCTTATTCACAACCCATGGACAGATTCTTCCAGAAGGAGTAGCAAGATGGTTGGGACTCTCCAGGCTCTTGTCCAAACAGAGAATGACTATGTGTTCAGGTCTTCTTCTTTGACCTGAAGTAAGGGACTATGGTACAGATGTTTGTGTGTAACCTCTTTGGGGCAGAGATTGCATATTTTATATTTTTTTTTATTGTAACTTTTGTCTGGTGTTAGGTGCAGGGTGGCCTCTAAAGCCTGGTAAGTGAAAACCCAACAACAGCAGTAAGGATTTTTTCCCTAAATTAATTGTACAGAAATGAATTTAAATTGATTATTTAAGTAAGGAAAGCTAGTCAGGGTGGTTTAATTGTGGATTGCAACTAGTTCATGTTGCATTTCCATTACTGTGCTATATTTATATAAATATTTTATATAAAACTGATATATTAACTAGCATATCATACAGCTATATGGCTTTGTGTTTTATGTGAGTAATTTTTTTTGGGTTCTTTTTACCACACAAGCTCTTTCCCACAATGTTTTGCAGTTTATATAAATGCTTACTTTAGCAAAGTTTCAGAGGAATCAGATTCTCTTGTCAACTCCCTAACTGCTAGCGTGCAGAGAAAGTTGTCTGAAAACTGTTCTCCTCCTGGGACCATAACTTCCCTGGAAAGGTCTGAGTCACTAATTGTAGCCATATAAAAATACAATTTATTTCACATTAATTGTACGTGTACAGAGATTATCCAAAATCTTATTTTAAAGCAATTACCCATTCAGTGTCACATATATGTAATAGGCCAGCTTTATCCCCATTGGCACAGAAATATGCTTATTCCTAAAGATACCAAATGGTCCTGGTGTCAGGTCCATGGTGATTCTGTGGTGGCAGATAATACCAGCAGCAGGTCCATGGTGGTTCTGCCTTGCTCACTGTAGGATATCATTCCCCTCAGTGTAACAGACATTTTAAGGCTTCCAAAAAGCTTTCTTATAGCTTCTCTGGACCAAAGGGCTGACACTCTACGGGTATTATCTGTGAGTGAATTAAGCACAGTGTAACTGGAGATTAATCCTGAAGATGCCGCAGATTTCTAAAATTTTGTACTTTCAGTTTCTTGGGCAACACTTTTCTTGTTTTTTCTTCTACAAAACACAGCAACAGCAGCCACATCCAGTCCCCTGATCTTGGTCTCTGAAATCACAGCTGGTAATTATACGTGCTCTTCTACTGGGCAAACCATCTCCAGCTTATTTTCCACATTTTGAAGAGACTGGGAGATGAAGTAACGAAAGTTAGGGAAAGAACTAGAGATCTGCCAAACTACTCGCAACTACTGACATTTTAAAGATTGCCTTAGGAAAAGTTTCATTTCAGATGATCCAGTAGGAAGCAATTTGGAAGCACTTTAATAATCAGAACGAAGCATGCAACAGTTTCAGGGAGGAAAAATTCTCATCATTAAAATCAACGGATGCAGCTAAAATCTGATCAGTTTCTTAAGGGGCTGCTGTTAGATTGAAAACAATTGGAAGGATGCTTATATTTGTAATAAAATCTTATGCTATTTTAACCAGAAACTAATTCTTAATATCTAATGTTTCTGAGCTTGCTATTCTCCACTGATAAACAGTACAGATAGTGGAAATACCTGGAAACAATCAATTTATCTGTGCCTTCCAATAAGTTCTTTTACAAATTCTCTAAATCACCTAAGTATTTTAAGTTCACGATATTGGTTAGAGTATGGAAGTAAGGGGAGTGTTTGCATGCTTATAGTTAGTAAAACCTAACTCAAGTGAAGGATCCACACAGCAAATCACAGCACCCCGTGGAAATCTTCTCATGATTCATGGCTGCATTGGGCATGTCACTGAAATACTTGAGTGAATAGTGAATTTTTTGCAAGATTAATTGGGCATGACGTGGTGCTATGCTCCCGTGTTACATTACTTGTGATCCATCAGCTTCAAAAACCTGTCTGTCAAGCTACAGTGCTGGAAATAGTTGCCATACTCAAAAGAAATGCGTATGGCTCAGACCTCACAGAAAAGCAAGAGCATTTGGCATTTTTTTTTTTCAGTATGGACTTATTGCTATTCTCTCCTTTTTATGAGTTTTGGCAAAATCTGAATTGTAGTGCAATAAGTAGATCATTGTAGAGCATAAAAAAAATAAATAATCTCACATCAAATTCTTACATTGTACTGGGATCTTTCAGAGGATATGAAATTATATTATTAAATATTGATATTATATATCAATATTTAAAAAATAAGAACAAATTATTTAAACACTCTCTATTTGTATATCTTATACATCTTTTTTTAAATCCATCCCACCCAAACTAGTCATGTTTGATGCAATTGCACCTAGAAGTGAGAACTTTAGACTCTGGTTATGGTGATTTTCTGTGATAGTACAAGTTCATCTCTGAGTACCATTTTGTATTTAGGACATGCAGCCCACAACTTTAAAAACTTGGATCTGTCTGGCTGAACAAGGTGTCCTCTGGCTTAGGTGGTACTACTGGGAGCCGGAAAACAGATTGAATTTCTGTCTCAGATTAGGTGCTTCAAATATAGCTAATGGGTGCCATTGCAGTTGTAAAGAGTTTGAGACAGATCGACCCTGGGACATATGCCCATTTAAAAATTATAAAGTATTAGAGAGAATCATGTCAGCAAGACCACAGTCAAAAAAGAAAGCTGTATGGGTTGGCAAATAGGGGAAAGCGTGAGCTGTTTGAACAAAACTGCTTGGTGAGGAATGAGGGCAGCAAAGGTAGACAGAGAGTGCACAGGGGTCAGATGGCAGAAGTTATTGTCTAAGGCTGCAGTATGCTGAAGTGTAAGGCAGAGCACAAGAAGAACTAGGGTGGAACGTGTGCCTGGTGCCTTCAACACTTAAACTGTAAGGCAGAGAGAAAGGGGGCACTACATCGCTTACATTTTCTTCTTGCCAGTCTTGCTACCTGACATTAATTATCCTGGTATATTTTCTTTTCTTTTAGCTGTCAAACTACTTCAGTTATTTCCTTTCTAACATAGGCAAGCATTAAGGAAAGCCAAATGACACAGCAGTTTCTGACCACTGAAGTCTAGAATGCAAACAACTGTGCAGACATTCTAATGAGAATTGGAAACTAGCAATGTTTCTTTTTCCTTTGTAATTTAAAAATACCTTAAATGTAATTGATCTTGAGAACAAATAAGCTCAGGGATTTGCTATGGCTATATGGAACTCTGCTTCACTAAACTTGCCTTGACCAAAACCGACCAAGAGCTGGACTGGAAATACGTCGGTTTGCTTAGTCCGTATTGAAGAGTGCACATCCTTTTCTTAAGAGCAGTTGCTGATTTCCACCTTCTGGCACTCTGATCAAGGAGGAAGTGCTCATATCTCTGAAGGGTGACCTTTCTCTAGCAGGAAAGAAGGGAGCATGTGGCAGTTTGCACTTCCGCAATATCAATTTCATGCCCAGCTTATAAATTTGCTGTTTGAAGTGATAACTGCTTTGGGTCCAAAAACAAAAACTATCAGAATATTATTTGACTGGCAACTGCAATTATTTTTGTTATGATAGTAGGGATATTCCTGCAGTGATTTCTCTATTGTTGAAGGAATTTCCTCAGTGTGGTCAGGACACGTCACAGCTGAGCCAGGCGTAAACACTGTTATTGCACATAACTAACCCTAAAACAACCCAGCAAAAACTGGAATGAAATACAGTTTGGGTATTTAAGAGACAGCCTGCAGGACTCAGTTTTTTGAATTGCAGTGTTGATAGAATAAGTATCTGAGCTGTAGCAAGCTTTCTTATAGAAGAAAGTACTGAATTACAGAACAGACCTTGACACTGTGATTGCAAGATCCTGAAGCCCCTAGAATATACCATGAGAAAACCACAAGTTGCATTAACCATATGTCCATGTCTTCAAAAACTGACATGGGATTGTTCTTCTTTCTAGAAGAAGAAAGGATATCATTGACAGAGCAGAGTAACTGCTGATGTGTGTATATATATAGGGATATGAATACTTATGTACAAATATGTAATATCGATAAACTAAAGGAAATTGCTAATGTTGAGCTCTGAGACTGAAATACAAAGGAAACTTGGAATTTCTTTCAGAAATATGTGCACAAATTGTCTGGAATTTCTGTTCAAGTGAATGCAAAAAATTTGTGAGAAAGATATCCTGACTTAATTGGATGATTAACCACAGAGAAAGATACCAATAGCAGAACTAAAGTATACTGGGAAAGAAGGAAATCCAAACTGATCAAAAGAAAAGTTTGTCCTGGATGTCAGAACACATGGTTCAAAGTGAAAAGGGAGGTCAAGATAAGCTTTGCAGTTGTGAGGGAGAAACTGTTGAAACTGGGCGAAAAAAGGAAGTTGTCATCACGGGAGACTGCTGTGAAAGTGAGACCTACAGCTAGACATCTACCCATTGCCTGTCGAAATTGAGAGAGAAATGTAGCCTCCCTGGCATGCCATGGAGAAGAGGCAGCTGCAGCAGGGCATCCATCTACACCTTCTCCTGCCTTGGCTCTTGCGGTTTGTGTGTGCTGGGTTCACTGGCAGCCCTGTGGCAATACACAGAGTGGGAGCTGGATGGCTTCCCTGCCTGCAGAGGCCCTTGCAAACTCACTGCTTGCACAGACACCAAATTCCAAACTCCATAAAGCCATTTGGGTTTTAAAGAGAAAAAAAATAAAAATGGGTCATGTCCCTGGGTGATACAGCTTCACTCTGTGAATCTAATATTTCACAAAATATTTTCTTTTAAGCATATCAAATCCAAACGGTCAAGATTTCTAAAGAACATGTAATATAAACAAGCTAATTCATTTGTTGTTGAAAATTTACTTGCAGATTACAATTTAATTAGAAATGTTAACAGATGTCTTTTGGGATAGTTTTCTAGTAATAGCAAACAGAAACAGCATGTGGAGTGTCTTTATTTGTCTGTACAACAGTCTTTATATCCAGGATGAATTAAATTAAGATAAATTAAATGGACTCTTGTTATGGGAATAGGAACAAAAGTTTTAATTTAGTCTGCTTTAAAGGATTCATTTTTTACAAAAGCTTATTTCACTATACAGCTATCTCTTATTTATCACTTGATTAAGCATACCAAGCAAAACCACAAAGACAACAGGAGTACCTCAGTGCTGGACAGTTAGGAGCCAAATGTAAAGACCGAAGAATTGTGATTTCCCTTGGTTGTTGCTGTCCCCTGCCTGTGAATGTCTTTCTATCCCAAATCACTGAAGTCTCAAGTCTGGGTCCACTGCTCCTGAACTCTGAAACTGAGGCTTTGAGTTTGTTCTCAACACTTATTCCAATGACCAGGAGGTGTATGTAAAATCGGGTTTCAAAAGGTTGAACTACATGAGCATGTACTTGACAAAAGAAACAGAGTAGTATGGTGGAACAGTAGAAACAGTGGAGTAGAGTAGACAGACAGGGACTATTTCACTGAAATCTCTGCTTGTAAGATCTCACTGTTCACTTGGCCAGCCATGACCTGGTTATGAAATTAGAGAAAAATCCAAACATAGAAATTTAATTAGGGCTTATGTACATTTAGCAAAAATGTTAACATTTTTCAACAAATCCAAAGACATGAAAATGGTTGGGAGATTGCATACATTTTATTTGAGGCTTTCAGTGAACATGTAGGATTTTTTCTTTATTTGACCATTCAAAATTATACACAACACTGGGACTTGTCACATGTAGTCACATACTTGTATATATGTGAAGCATGGCTTTACCATGAATGAGGGATTTGTAATAGCAAAATTTATATGGTCCTTCTGATTCACTTTGATTAACCGAGTGTCTCTTAGTTCTTATTGAATGTGTTTTCAGCTGGCTTCACGTTTTTTGGTTTTTGTATATGATGTTGCCTCAGGAATAACTCTAAAAATATTCCTCTAGACATTTCTACCATATGGTGTGTCTGGAAGGACAGATTCAGCTATTGCCTCCCTGATTCAGATGTTTCTGAATCAAAGTTTCCTGCAGAAATGCCAGACGAAACTGTAGAATGCAATTAAATAACCAAAAATGAGAAGTGCAGAAACTGCTTTTCACTTGAAATATCTCCCGCAGTCCTGTAGGACTATGTTACAGCCTCTGGAAAGGGAAAACAAGAATGTGATGTAAGAGACTGACCATCCCAAAGGCCACATGATCTCTATTGTACCTACTGCTTTGGGCAACTCTCTACGTTATTAATTAATACTGTATCCTTCTTTATGGTAGTTGAGCCCAATAAATTGTCATGTGCTGTATCCACTGACCCAGCTGCTACCTTAGTGCACCCTGACTTTCATCTCTGAATGGGAAAATAATATATAGCAACCAATCTAAATAAAGAAAAAATCAGTGGGAATAGGTGTGGTCTGGGGAGGATTTACTGGGAAAGCAGGAGAGTTGGGAGGATTTTGTTTCTCACCATCTCCATGAGCTGATGTGGCACAAGAATCTGAATCACTTGGTGCAGTCTGTCACTCACCTGCCCCTTCCCTTTTCAGCTCAGCATTGCCCTTTGTGTGTGTTGTGCCCTGGGCACAACATTAACTTTCCAAGCTTCACCATCTCCTTTCTGTACAGTGGAAACATACCTAGGAAAGTATTTCATACTCCAGCACTAGAGCAAAAGAAACTATTTTCTGAGAAAAGGTCTGGTCTGGTTTGGTTATGTTTCGTGTTTTTTTAATATCTGAGAATGTAGTATTCAAGACTAATCCAGTGACATCTGGCAAAGTGGGATAGATAGAATGGGAACTCCATGGGAACCATTCAGCTGTACCCCTACTATAACAGGTTTTAATTTTTAAATTACAGTCTGAAACTGACAGAGCAGCAGAAAATTTTGTTATATACAGAACCAACATTTTCCCATGAAAACTGTTCTAGTGACAATTGTTTCAGAACTAATGACACATGCCCAGATCTGGGAGCAAGATTCATAACACAGAGTAAGACCCCACAGTCCCAGCAGCTGAAAACAGTGTTAGACCCACCTTCTTTAAGCAAAAAAAAAATCAGTGGAGGGAAAATAGCATACCTTCTGTGTATGCCTTCTGTATACATAGGCTTAGATTCCCCTGCTGAGTCTTCAATATAGCCGGGCACGTATCTTTTTTTTGGCAAGTAGTTTTCCTTTGAGGAAAATACAATCAACCTAATTCCCCGGAGGGGTCTAGTTGCAGTTTGTTGCTGGAATGACATGACATTATTGAAAATGTTTGTGCATCATCCAGAAATAAAGCTGTGTAATTCTGTATGGTTTTGGGTTTTTCCCCCCTTTTTTTGGCTCAAATTACTTTAGCTAATTTGACACAAATCAATAATGGTAGTGAAGCCAGATCTTCGTAAATATTGGTAAAGATGTTGGTGTGAAACACTATGCTGTTTATGCAGAGTGGCAAGAATATTTTTCTAGATTGAAAAACTAGTACAGCAGCTATTTATTCACTCAATGATATGGAAAAATCAAATAAATCCTCAGTAGCCAATATATATTAACAGCAGTACTGGGCTCCGCATCAGGAGAGGCACCTGCATCTTGGTATTACTGTCTATGAAGGTTTTTGGATTTATTTGAAGCCAAAAATCAAAACTGAATGGAAGAAATGTAGTTCAGATTGATAAAATAGAAAACAAATCTTTCTGACTTTGGTCAAACTAAATTTTTGTGTAGCTTTATGTTCTTCCTGAGAACTATACAGCTTTTCAAGAGCTATCCCAGCCTGTTTTCAAGCTGTCTTCATGTCTCACCAACCTACTGAATTTCCAGGTGATTCTGTTAGTCTCATTAAATGTCAAAATGTATTTAGTCCCTTTCCTGTTGCTAAAGAAACTATTGTTCACAAATAATGTAACAATTCTTAATATCAGCTCTTGTACTGGAGAGTGTTACAGAAACGGTTACAGAACACTGAGTCAAATCTATCAGCCCAGTCATTTGTGCCATTAATCCATATTACAGGCAGATAATGTGAACAAAGAACTAACCAAAAGCATTCTTTACACTCAAATCTCCTATGACAGCAAGAGTATTTAACAGTCATTGGTAAGAGCAGTTCTGCATGGGAAAGAGCACAGTAACACAGAGTTGTTTATTGGATCATTTGTTAATTACATATGTCAGTTCTATAACAGTAAGTATTTAAAAGACTAATGATACCATTTCCATGTTCACAATCTCTTTCACTGTTTATTTTGGCTATGAAAGGTTTTGAAGTAGTTCTTGTGCATGCAAAGCTATTAATTTTATGCAGATCTGCTTAAATTCTCCAGTTACAACGCATAGCTAATGTCATACTGTTTTAGTGGATAAGCATGAAATTCTAAACTTTTGTATTTTGGAATATTTAAAATCAATCTGTGTTCTTTTGACTGACCTTGTCTATTTGACTTCTACATCATTAGTTAGTCTCCCTGATTCCACTGCAAGGTTGGACAGTTCGTATCAGAGCTGAGTCTGATTTCATGACTGTTGGGTGCTATAGGCAAATCAAACTACTTTATATAAGAAATTGTAAACTGATATCTGTCTTCACTTGGCAGTTTTTTCTTTTACTAAATAATGGTTGCAGCACTGGTGATAAATTGTTTGTCAGAAGGAGGTTTTCCTGATGAAAGCTCTGCAGCTGCTGTCCCCAGCACTGTAGTCCTTGCAGCAGCTCCCTTGGCCACCTGCAGCAGGAAGAGGAAACGAACTTTCTTAAGTAATGGTAAAAAGTGAACTTCTCAGTAATGTAATAAAGGTATATAATAGAATAGAAGTGTATAACCTGAAGAGACTTCTGCCAAAAGTTTTGTACTCATATGGTTTCTTGGATGTGCTCCCTTATATCTATCTGCCTGCCTGCCTGCCTGTCTGTCTGTCTGTCTGTCTATCTATCTATCTATCTATCTATCCATCCATCCATCTATCTATTTGGCTCTAGTAGCCTTTTCCTTCCCTAGTATGGTTTCTTCATTCTGTTTCTCATTGGTAGCTTTGATTTCCAGCTGAAATTGTTATCCTGAAATGGTACCTTGCCATCACTCCATCACTCTGGCACTCCAGGGAAAGTACCAGAAACATGCCTTCAATAAATGAACAAGTAACAACAAACAAATGAGGACCTATTACAGTTAATTCACAGCTGGAAGCAAAATCCAAGTTTTGAGAAACTTATGAGAAGGCCTGGAACTAGCTTACATGAAGAACTGAAAACCATTCACCTCTGGAAGTAATGTTTTCACAAATGATTTATTCGGGGATAAATCTTAAGGGATTCTTGATTAAGACCACTTCAAGCATCTGGAAGTTGCCCAAGATCCGATTTCAGAAGTATACACAGAGAAACTCTTCTAAAGTTCAAAATGCACAGTCAGAATCCAACTACCAAAAAAGGCATCAGGGCATAGACTTTCTGTCTCTTGCTAGCTTGACTTTCTGGGACTCTTTAGCTTTGGTTTTAAGAGAAAAATACAGTTATGTGTGCATGTGTGTGATATGTATGTGTACATAAAATATAAACAAAACCAAAAAACGACCCAAACATAAGACATGCATAAAAGCATACTGCCAGGAAGCAAATACCACTCTAATTAAAAGGAAACTTTCATTTCCTGAAGGCCCATCTTGGTCCAAATAGCCTGGAACATATGTGCACTGCACCTCCACTTTCTACCTGGAAGACACATAATGTCCAGTGCTGTTTCAGCATATTATTTCCTATTAATATACCATTTGGAATGCAGTTGCAATATGGAATGGGCAAAGTGAAGACAAGTAAAATTAGATTAACATAGTATCACAGAATGGTTTGGGTTGAAAGAGACCTTAAAATCATCCAGTTCCAACCTCCCCGCTATAGGCAGGGACACTTCTCACTAGAGAAGGTTGCTCAAAGCCCCATCCAGCCTGGCCTTGAACACCTCCAGGGATGGGACATCCACAACTTCTCTAGGCAACTTGTTCTAGTGCCTTCACCACCCTCATAGTGAAAAATTTCTTCCTGATACCTCATCTGTATCTCGCTCTTTCAGTTTAAAACCATTACCCCTCATCCTACCATTACATTCCCTGCTGAGAGGGTTCCCTGGAGCCGCCTTTTCTCCAGGCTGAACAACCCCAACTCTCTCAGCCTGATTGAAACAATTTGCTCTTCAGAAGCCTTGAGTGAATAGGTGCTACTTTAGATAGCTTGGGACCATTGAGTAAATGTATTGCATTAAATTGTGTGTGTCTCTGGTTAGGACTGAACCCAATAAACCTTCCCAAGCGAACACAAGTTCGTGCTACCAGATAGCTGGCTTCTCCCAGTTTCTTCTTTCTACATGAAAATTTTATTCCAAAAAAATTGGATCATACTATAAGTTTTTATATTTTGGTTGGTTGGCTTTTATTTTTTGTTTTACTTCTGTCAGTACCACTATTTATATTGCACAGTATGTCTGATGGGGCTGCTGGGCACTTCTACATGTAGAGATCACAGCACAGAGTATTACAGTCAGTCTGGGAAAGCTGACATGAGCTGTGTTTGTGCACACATAGTGAATCCGAAATGCTCTGACAGCATCAGATTTACTGCATGTATTTCTCTTTTTTTTTTCCTTTTTTTTTTTTCCCCAGGATATACAAGCAAGACCTAATATTTCATTCCTACACAGAAATAATTGCCCAAAGCAATGGATGTGAATCTTGGTCTTCATCTGTTGAAATATTTTTCATGGTTCTTTTTTGTGCCTGTGTGTGTGTGTATGTGTGCACATGTAAATTTACCTCATTCTGAGTCTGAGTGAATGTAGGCAGACTTTTACCTGTTCCCACAGATCTGTGAGCACAGTGCTTAAGCCCTTTCAAGAGCAATCTTAGAGAATTGCAGAGGAGCTGGTCACATCATCTATACGAACTTTGATCAGCGTTAGGTCAGACACTCTGTGACAGACCACAATAGGTACCTTGTTAAGAAAATGAGCGATTTTTTTTCTAGGGCATTGACTGCTCAGAAAGGTACTTGCTGCCAGTGCTGCTGTTCCTCAGCAGCATAACCATATTCTCTGACTTTTCATTCTCAATGTATTTTTTCAGTTTTAGAAGTTTGGCTGATCCTGTTCTACTACAGCTGAAACAAACTACTTTTTGGGAAGAGAACTGACAACAATCCCATGGTAAGTAAGACATATTTTGGAATCACAGAATCACAGATCACAGTAAACATTTTGGAATGAATACCACTTGTTTTTAAAGAGAGAATATAAGGAGTTCTTACTATTTAATTGACATCAGTACATGCTAGA
Organism: Scolopax mira; assembly: GCA_004320125.1. Taxonomy (NCBI): domain Eukaryota; kingdom Metazoa; phylum Chordata; class Aves; order Charadriiformes; family Scolopacidae; genus Scolopax; species Scolopax mira. Next base: position 58,096 of record BJBW01010901.1, read on the forward strand.
AATTCACAGACCCATCTTAATTTATTCCAGACTGTAAAAAATGTTTCTATCTAAAGTAATGTACTCTCCATAGGAAAAATTAGTCAATTCCTTACAACTTCTATGTGGAATATTTTTAACATGAGGTAATGCAGGATCATATTATTCTTAGGAAAATCCACTGTACTGTTGTCCTGAACTTTCTGCCATGGGGATAAATAACTAAATTCAGTGGGTCCATAAATCTTTACAGAATACACAGTTTCAAATTAAAAAGAAGCAAAAACATCTGATCCTGAATGGAGACATTAGAACAATGCAAAACAAAAAGCTAAGACATGGTTGTTGAGTTGTACTCAATGTCTCAATGTCCAAGTGGAAGACAGTAACAAGTGATGTCCATCAATGATCTGCAGTGGGACCAGCACTATTTAATATCTTCATTAACAGCATAGACAATGGAATCAAGGGCATCCTAATCAAGTTTGTGTATGACACCAAGCTGAATGAAGTAGTTGATTTCATAGAGGGAAGGGATGCTCTCCAGAGGGAGATTGACAGGCTTGTAGGCTTGAGATCCCATACGGACCTCAAGAAGTTCAGCAAGGCTGAGTACAAGGTCCTGCATCTGGATCGGAGCAAAGAATCACAGAATATTCATAGTTGGAAGGGATCTTTGAGATCATCGAATACAATCACAAAAAAACCCCAAACAAACAAACAAACAAAAAACCAACAAAATACAAAATATTCTGTAGTAATATTCACTCTTCTTTTCTTCGTGAAATAGCATAATCGAAATGCAGCAGTGGTGACACCTCTGTCTTCCATGAGCTTCTCTGAGATCACAGTCACAGATATCCCCTATTAAATACACTTCTGTGAGCTTCAGTGGCCTTTCTATCTCTCACAAGATTTTCAATGTCACAGTATTTTATGTATTGTATATTATAAGGAGTGTTTTTTACACAGCCTTGTCAAACACACAACACCCAGGTTGCTTCTGACTCCCCATAGGTGACACAAGAACAATGCAGGTGACTGGTTTGACATTTGAAGTAATGTCATCAAATAGCTTCTTCTCTCCTCTCCCTTTTTGTCAGTTTTAGCCGCTCCAGTTATTATGGATAGGGAAGAACTAATAAATACTAGAATTATCTCTTTTCTTAAGTGGATAGATAGAGTGGTCAAGAGGGGCAGCAAGGGCAGAAGAGACAGATATCTCCGTAGCCACTCAGTCACATTTCTCCCCAAATTTCTCTTATAAAAATATTGGAGTTTTATCATTAGTTCTCTACTCACTAACTTTTGTGGCAAGAGACAGGCTCTGTCAAGACAGGAATCTGTCACAAATAGAAGAGAATTATTTTAACCTAGTCTTCTCCGCTTTGATATTTAAACTATAATCTCTCTACAAGCCAAATAAAACATGAAGTTAATAATATGTTTTTACTTAGTGATCAATTAGTCCTTCAAGAATTTATAATTTAATTTGAAAAGCAGCTATCATAGAGAAGTCAACAATGTCTTGAAACACTTACAGAAAAGAATGTGCTGTCCACCATCTGACTTTGATTAAATTACCCAGAGAATAGTCATATCAAGTAAAACCCTTAACTTTCAAATATTTGGATTCACTAGTGATATTAACCATCAGATTCTTAAACTAAAAGCTTCTTTGTCTTTTAGAATACATCAATCTGAGATTCTCTGAAAGAAAAATAAAAACATAAGTAAACCATTTAATTGAAAGGTGCATTTGAAACAAAAAAGAAATGTTAGATCATCTACTTTCATTTTCTGTGTGAAATAGGTCAAACAACTGCATTAATTTCTCTTTTACTGTCATAACATACTTGGCTAAAGCTTATCTTTCAAAAACACATCTAATCTTTATTTGAGATGCAAGAGACGTGTAATATGTCATTTTCTTTGATAATGTGTTCTGGTGATTTATTGTTATCTTCACTCCAAATCTGTGTTGAATTTTAAGTTCTCTGGCCTCAAAACCCATTATTGCTGTGCCTTTCTGTCCTCTATAAATGACTAATTCCTCTGTTTTTGGGGATGTTAAGCAAATGATTTCCTTTTTCAAGAGGTGGAGTTGTGTAATAGATGCATCAATTCTGTATTTCTATATTTGAAAATTTTTCTCTATCTCTGATTTGGATGATCTATAAAAAGGAAATATTTTCAGACTATGTTTACTTCCTTTGTCTTTAGAATAATATTTCTTATCACTCCTGAGCCTACAACACTGATTTTTCACACATATCCATGGTTAAATTTTCCCATTATATTTTGGTAGCTTTCTTGATAATTAGGCAATCAGCAAACACTGCAAGAGCTGAAAGCCAGCTTGCAGACTGCGCTGTGAATAGGCAGGCATCAGAAAAGCTCATTGGAACAGAGCTTACTAGGACATGAGTGGAAGAGTCGTGACAAAACAGCACCTAACCAATTCCTAACCTGGGCTAACTCATACTTGTGTGTTTCAAATAATGTTGTTTTAAGCAGCAGTAATATTCTGCACCGCACATCCCCAAATAATATTGCCGGACATCCCCCTCTTCAGCTAAGCTGAATCAAAAGATATATTCCACTTAGGAAATGAGGAATGTTTTTTCTGTGATTAAGTAATAAGCCATAAAGAACCCACACTGTTTATTTCTCATGTCTCAAACCCATTAGATGAGAGTTTTTCTTGTGTTCAGCAAAACAATGACAACAGCTGTCCCTGATGGGGATACTCATGCAAGGCAATAGGGAAAAATATAAACCTGGAAAGAGCAGACAAACATGCTCATGACATCAAGAGCACACTTCCATGTCCTCTTGTCATGGTTTGGGCTTTTTTTTAATATTTTCACTAAAAAGGGAAAATAATTTTTTTTCTTTCTACAGCAGTAGAACTTGGATATTGACCTGAGTACTTTTTTCCAGTGTCAAATGAGCAGTTTGCAGACTTCATACCACAGTGATCCCTTTAGAGCTGCCCCTGGATCTTTCATGTGCCATGAATCCAGGACCAAGAACTCAGAATATGCCATGCTTGTGTTGAATTAATTAATATGTTTTAAAAACATGTGTTAAAGACCGTGTTTATGTGATAAAGTTGAATAAGTCCGCAAGTCATCTTAAAGCCAGGGAGGCAGATTGTGTTCTGGATCCCGAAAGGTCCTGGGGAATCAAGGAAAAAAGGAGGAGATTCTTGGGAAGGGAACTGGAGACCTGTATGAACATTTTGGTGGAGATGGAGTTCAGAAAGCAGTGTGGTGATGACAGGACACACAATGACAGGAGACAGATCTGTAGAGAAAAGCACACAATGAAAAGAGACAAGAAACACTGACCAGAAGAATATTGGATTAACTGCACCCAGATGGTTGTTGCTTGGCTGGATGGTTCACTCATCTTCTTTTAATGTTTCATTCTGGTTTTACCACTCCTCTACATCTTACATCTTTCCACCAGGGAGCTCTTGTGAGAATTCTGGCAATTTCCTTAAGTAAAGAAGAAAACTGTGGAGAAGAAAAAAGCGTCTTACGGCCATATACAGCATTGCAGTGTGTAAGGAAGAGCATTTCTACTGAAATGTCTTCAGCCTTTACCTCTCCTTGCTATACCTAACCCTTAGTAAAGGGTTAACCCTAGATTAATCCTTAGATGGAATTTACTTACATCCCTAATTGTAGTTACTGTTCAGCAGTGCAGTGGCTTACCAGTTTCCACAGCTTTGTTCAGTGTTTTGTCTTGTGTGAGGATATTGTCTGTGGAAGCAGCTTTGAAAGAACCTCATGTTATAACCACCCTGACTGTAACTTAGAGAATATTTAAATGTTTGATGAAATCAGAGATTCACATTGCTCTAAGTGTGCCCTTTTTGTTTATTTCATGTGTATGTTTGTATACATTGTTGTATGTTTGTTCAGCATACAGAAACTTGTTTCTATTTCCTCTTTCACAACTATATTATACTCTCTATGCTTTTTCTATTATCTGGCTCCCCTTGGTAAAAACTTTATTCAATCTGCTTTTTATTTGCCACTTATATAGACCTTTATATTCCTGCCCAATCAGACTTTTTGTTAGTTCTTTCATGAGTTTGTTTGCTCATGCACCCAGAAATCTTCAACTGCTATCTTGATACACCATGTCCACAGACAACACTGAATATCCAGAGCAAAATCTCCCTGTAACTTGGTATCTCTGAGCACTTCACAGCAGCCTCATTTCAGTAGAGTACAAATTTATTAATGATCCAAAAAGAACGATGTTTTCTTCTCTCTCAGAGGATATGCTTATAGTCTCAAAGATTAAGATCATATGGTTTAATAAGAAACTACTTGTTGTTTTATCCAGCCAATCTGAACTCAGAAGTCTCTGTGAGTTTACATGGTGATTGTCCACTCAAGTGGAAGTCTAAGACTGGGTGTTTCCTGAAGAGTCTGAAACTGCTTTATTTTATGGGATCAATTATATGAAGATTTTAAGAGAAATTGAATTAAACCAGAATTTACCTGACTGTTTCCTTAGATCTTAAAATTAGACCAAAGGCTTTTGATTTTTGACTACATCAAGGTTTAAAGGGCTAAGAAATAGGCTCCTGTCTTATCCATGCCCTCACTCTCACCTTCAATTTCTAAGCCATACTAATGATACATGGTGTGATACAGTATGTGATGTTAGCAAATGTATTATATTTAGATTTCTTTTATAGCTACAAAAGATGGTGTTTCTGGCACATCTTAAAAGGAGGTGCATCAATGATATAGTTACTTAGAAAAAATTTTAGGTAAAATATTATTTAGGTAAATATTAAAATATTTATTTATTTTAATAAATAAGCGAGGGCTCCTGGATGACTCTAGCTAGGAGTTAATATCTGTCAAAAATATGAAAGTACAATTTTTCTTAAAATTCAAACAACTACAGAAAGATATATACCTTCAGTATTCCTCACTTTTTCCATTAGGGTACTCTGTCTGACTCAAAAAAACCCTCCAAAATTGACAGAAAGAACACTGCAGGCAAGGGAAAGCTTGTGCAGCATGGAAAGGTGAAAAACGCCATTATAAGTGGAAAAGTCTGATGCAAATATTTATGCTTATTTCCAGACATCCATGGCTTTAGTCTGTTTCCAATTTCTCCATTTAGATTAAAATGAAATGCATACTATGTGCTTTGGGCTATAAGACCTGAGAAAAATGCATACAGTATGCTGTAAGTATGCACACAGGATGCTATAAGACCTGAGAAAAATTACAAAACTTATATTTTGAATATTTGAACCAACTTACCAAATATTTAATGGGATTTTAGGCTAGGTGCTTTATGATGCCAATATCCCTTATTTGGGTCAGAATGAACTACAATTTGGTCTCCTGGAGGTGAGGAATTGTATGTCATGGTTAATTCTAGCACTAAACAGGGCAGAGTCCATCTAAGTCTATTTTGATTTTGGGCAGTTGAGTGAGATTGATTCTAGAATCATAGACTAGTTTGGGTTGGAAGGGACCTTTAAAGATCATTGCAGGTCCCTCCTGCAATGAGCAAGGACACCTTCAACTAGATCGGGTTGCTCAGAGCCCCGTCCAACCTGACCTTAAATGCTTCCAGGGATGGGGCCTGTTGTGGCCTTTAAAAAAAGCTGTTTAATAATTAAATACTTGTTGGACCAGATGATCCTTGATATCCCTTCCAACCCAATATTCTATGATTCTCTTCTTCCACAGTTTATCCTTTTGGACTTTCCTTTGGACTTATACCAGCAACTTAACCACTGTCTTCCACAACACAGTCAATGCTGCTTGTTCTCTCTCCCAGTTTCAGTTCTTAGAATTGTGACAATTTGCAGAAATAAATTTGCATGGGTCTTGGGAATGTGACAAAGTTTTACCACACATTAGGCAACAGCCATAACTGCTAACCTGTGTGTTCCATCTCTTGACAATTTCTTCCTTTCTTTTGCTGTTTGCTTGGCATTTCTTTTCAGCCTGTGAAAAACTTAAACAATGCTAGGTTTTTCTAGGAACATTTCTCTAAGCTCATGAAGTTCTCTGAGTTAGGAATATACTTTCCAGGGAAATCCTTTAGTAGTTTCTAGGCCTTCTGTAGCACAAATCAGAAGTGTGTTTCAGCAATAGGTCTATTGCAGGTGTCACTCACTGTATTGTTAGCAACAGGGGTGAAGAAGTACTAGCTGTTTCAGAGGACACTTTATGTTGAAACTGGAAAACTTCTGGAAGTCCTGGAAGTAAAGCTGTATGACTAAAATTCCCACTTACAGAAAATGCAAACCTGTAAGTATGTCTGCCTCCTCACTTAGTATTGCCAGATGTCCTGATAAGGTTGTAAATCCCAGTTTTCTCTGTCCCAGTGGAAATGTTGAGTTTTACTGCCTATGTCATAGCAGCATGGCTACAAACTGCTGCAAACAAGTTTTTACAACTGCTGCCTCACTGGGCAAAGTTAATCATTAGGGAGCAAAGGAGGGTGTGAATTGCCTAAATCTAGGACTGGAGAATCCCCTTGCTCAAGTAATGAGAGGTGAATGTCATTGCTGATATTGATACCATGCTTGATAAAATCTTTTGTTGTGGGGAATTACAAGCGACTGAGGGCATTTGGTTCACCCTAAAGTAGATACTGATGTCTTGAATCAGTTGACTAAACATCTGATCTCTAAAATCAGATGTAGTCAATGATCATTTTCTTTGGACAGAGCCAACATTGAGATGTGATACTAGCACTCTAATTAACATAAACAAAGATACTGTGCAGATACACAAATGCTTCCCAAATGAATAAACAATTTAAAAGTTCAGCTGGAGACAAGCTAGGACACAACTGATATTTCTGGTCATATCCCTTACTAGGCTACTGGAACTGCTGGGATTTAGACACAAGACAGATGTGGTGAGTCTACAGAAAACAGATCAAATGAAATAAAATCGACATATGACTCAGAAGAGTGGTACTTGACCAATTCTGCCAGGTGACTGGTCAAGAAATATTGCTTTCCAGGATTTCACTGTGAGCACAGACTCAGAACAGGATTAGAGTTCACTGAATATTGTAAACGAAAGAGTTTTCTTACTGTCTGCCTCCCCTTCCTCTGATGGGAGTATTTTCTTTCTGTGAAAAGGAAAAATTTCTGTATCAGTCTGGCTGTGAAAGCGGAAAAACTATATTTTTGTTCAGTTCCAACTCCACTTGGTCTATTGCTATCAAGCTTCATTCAAATCTCCCTTTACCAAAATCTTTCATCTGAATTTGGAGAGGTAGTATCTGACTTAGAAGCCATTCAGAAGAGATGAACTAATACAGAAAAAAATCAAACCCTAATACATCCTTTTACTTTAACAGGCCATCCTTTTATTGTACCATGTGTGAGTCTCAGACTTTGTGCTATAACATCATTTATATTTAATATTTAAATGATGATTTGATAGATATTCCTCCGATAGCTGTCACTAAAACACTTAAATGTTTGATTGCATTTTCACATTAGCAGTTCATTACATGTTGCCTGACATTTAGGGAAATGTTTCTTTTCTTTTACATTTATGCCATAGAGGCCTCTGAATTAGCACATTTTGACTTTGAAAGCAAAATTAATGGTTTTGATCAAATAAATTATTTTTCAGACCTCATGTTATGACTATTCATACTTCTTTGGCAACTTCTCTGCTTTCTAGTAATTAGATTTGCAGGTGTCAAAGTAAAGTTAATTGTTGAAAATATTTTCTAAAATCCCAGACTCATTAATGGCTTCATTTGTTTTATTGCTTGCATAGCTCTTGAAAAACAGGGCACTTAGCACCTTATCTCAAAACATGTTCCCTTCTCAGTTTTATCTTGGTGTATACAAGAAATACAAAGAAGTTCTTCCAGAAGCACTCCTCCATGTTGACAGAATCAGTAACTGGAAGAAATCTGGGGCTGAATGGAGGGATTAGCCCTCAGTTTGCAAATCCTTTTCTTAGCCTTTGTGACTTGAATGTGTGCCAGAGCCCTCATATACCAGTAGGATCCATTCTCTTCTGCTTACCTCATATCTATCATGAGGATAAGGGGGAAGAGAAGATGCCAGCTAATATCCCATATTTTCTGCTTTGGACCTTATTCTTGAGTTGTGAGTACAACTCACCAAGTTCAAGGCTCTGGTTATATAGGTAACAACTTCTGATGTAAAGTTTTGCAAGGTCAGGCCCAAATGGGTCTTTTGGTTAAACTCAAATTATCTCCTGGTATACTTTGGGACATTTGTAGAAGTTATAAGAATTTATAACATATATATAATCATATATCTATTTTTAAAAGACTTAAGCAGAAATGGAAAACATCTTTAGGTCATCTATTCCCTGTCTTTGCCAAAGGGGAATTGCTCCCTCAAGTATAATTTCTAGGATTTGGAATAGATTTCCAGGGCTTCCTCCTGGTATCCTCTTTTGAAAGGTAACCCAGGACTGTAGCCATATATCTCAGATTGTAAACCAAACCTAGATGTTTCCAAGCTATTCAGACTGCTGATCCTTCTGGAAAATCTGTTCCATTTCAGACTGTATTTTTGGGGTAGGTGGAAGAGAGTAATTAATATAGTTTGAAAATGATCATGCGTCTTAAATTAAAAATGGAAATCCTCTCATTTAGCAGTATTTGTTAATGCTGTGAAACAAATGCAATCTGTCATCTTTCAGTAACCTTTCTGATCTGGCTGAAAAAACACATCTGAAGTAGAACAGTGGATCAAAGAAGTGCTGGCCTTCAACATAGACTGCTTTCACCTGTTCACCTCCTCTCCTTTCTGTCAACCCTGAAGGAACTGAAGTTAGATGCAGAGATTCATCCAAATAGAAATATTATTGAAAATATGATTTTTTAAAAACTTAAATTTATATTTCTACAAATTTCTTTTCACTTAAACCAGAGTTAGATGTGCTGTTGACTTGCATTGGACTTTTAAAATGAAAAGTGTTAATGGTAGAAGGAAATATCAATTCAATGCGTTATAAAATATTTCATGTTGATACATCCCTTTGACTGTAGTGTCTTTGGTTATTTACAGTGACCTAATTAAAGCAAATGTTAACTCCAGAAGTGTTCACCACCAAAGAAGTAAAGTTTGAGGTAAAAGAGAACCAACTTTCTGTTCAGTAATTTTACTTCTCAGCTAGGGTTCTTCTAACTCTCTGAAATTAACAGCATATTGTATAGTTAAAACAAAGGAAAGGTATGCATAGAGGCTCTTGCTTTTACTTATTGCTATAACAACCAAGATCAGCTAACTTTGTTACTTGCCCCGCTGGAGGGTCAGAAATGGAAACATGTAGAGGGTTCCCACCTGCAGGGAGAAGCAGACAGGACAGGTGACCCAAAACTGACCAACGGGGATATTCCATCCTAGGTGCCCATCAGTACAAAAGCTGAGGGACCAAAGGGTAAGTCTCCTTCAATGGCCAATGTCCTTGGAGGACCATGTCTATTTGTCTGCCTTTGGTCCATGCATTTCTGACTGTAGAGCTGGAATCCAGTTCCCATCTGTTGCCGAGTCCATTCTGGGACTTCTGCAGTGTCTAATGGTGACATCAACATGGGAACTTGATACGATTTTGTACATACTGTATCTATTTTGTTATTTTCTTTTTGTTTGTTATTAATATTTGATTAAAGTAGTTTAGTTCATTCTACACTTGTAAATCTTTTTATCATTCCTCCTCCTCTCCTTGGAATGGAGAGGTGGGGGGAGTGCACCTGTTGCTGGTCATTGGCCTATTCAGCCTAAACAGCGACAGATTTATTGGTGTTCAATGTGGGGCCTGAACAGAGCTCAACCAGAGCTCTGATAGATTGCTTGAATAGTTTGAATTCCAGCTTGCTCGGAGAGAACATACAGTTCACAGCATGTCATTCTTACATGAAATGTTACATTGTATCTTTAGACAGCTTTGTTTTAAGTTAATTGGTGCAATGCTGCGTAATTTGCTGAATATATTGCATGGTTTACCTTATTTTTTTGTGTTTGGATGTGGTGGTTTAAGCGTACTATGGATTGGTATTATGGAAGCATACTATGGTGTGGATTTGACTTCAGATGTAAAAAACGATTACTTGAATAACAATTCTACTCGCATATATTGAGCATCACTTGATGGATTCCTTTACTAATTACATTCTCAGTTTTACCTGGGGAAAGTTTACTTCACCATTTAATGACCTCATTAGAATTAGGGAATGGAAAACTATGGACTATTTAGAAATTTTTTTTTTTTCATTTGATTGTGTTTTGTTTTTCTGAATGTGTTGCAGGGGTGTTTTTTTGTTAAACATCAGTGCAGGAATGAGACTTGTGTTAATATGTGACTTGTGATATTGCTATTCAAACCCCATGGATGAAATTACAGACAGCAGAAACACAAACAACTCAAACCATGACATAAAGTTTTAGTCATGAAGTTATAGAGAGGCTGAAATAAATGAATTAAAACACTGTCATAACCTGTGGTTATGGTGGTGTTATATGATTAGTTACAGAAACTTATTGCCTTGAGAAACGATGGCAGGGAAAATCACACTCTTTCCATGATAAGAATGATGTGCAAAGGTCTTATGTCTGCCCCAGCAAATATTCTGCTGAAGTTGAACTAATTGATAAAATGGGAATAAAGGTTGAAAGAAGGGTCCAGGATGTTGGGACATAACATGAAAGCCTGGGTTTACCTAAGAAATTTGGAACTAAGGTTTCTCTACTTGTGAAATGGGCAGCTGACATTTCTTCTGCTCCTCCTCTCTACTCTTGGGAATATTTTTCTTTCAAACTCAGCTTTCTTCTATTCCTTGAATATCTTTTTTACATTTGGAAGCTTGGCTGCCTCTATTAATTTATAGAGGATTTATCTAAACATAAAAGAATGCTTGACCTTCTTTGGGAGTAACTGTATGTTCTTTTGGAAACAAAGATTTATTTGTACTTTCGTTATTATTATATATTGAATCTTTTCATTATTTTTGTATTACCAATTTAAAAATAGTCTCCTATCCACTAAAGATGAATTTCTAGTTTATTCTGTAGTATGATTTAACAACAGTTATCCTTATTATCCACTTATTCAGGTCTGTGTCTCACCATTTTGTCTATAAAGATACCATGGGCTGCATTAAAGGGTATGCTAAAGTCAATATATACAACATACGCTGCTGTGCCCTTGTCCATGGAGCTATCAATTGAATTGTAGAAGGCAAGTAAGTTGGTCAGATGTGATTTTCTATCTGTTCTCAGTCACCATCTTGTTCTTCACATGCCTGAAAATGGCTTTGAGGAGGATTTGCCCCATAATCTTCCTAGGAGTCACAGAAGCCTGTAGTTTCCTGAATTCTCCTCCTCTTCTTGAAGACAAGTGTGATATTTTCCATTTTCTGGCCATCAGAAGACTTCCCTGGTCACTATGACTTTCTAGAAATGATGGTGTGAGGCCTTGTAGTGACATTAGCCAGCTGCTAATGTCCAGCCAGACTCCTTAACGGGGTCTTACTCTCCTGTGGGTACCACTTCACTCTCACAGAATCTGCTAGTAGGCTTGGGAAACTGGGATGCCAGAAAGCAAGTCTTAGTAGTGGAAACAGGTTTTAGAGTGTCTTTTGTCTCTAGGTCCTATGTCACAATGACCAGATTTTCCCCAACATTCCTTTTACTGCCAGTGTACCTACAGAAGTCCTTCTTTGCCCTTCACATCTCTGGCTTCTATATTTCTCCTGGGTATGAACACCTTCTATGGTCTTCCCTTTTGTGTAAGAGCTACATCAGGAGTTGCCCATTCATCCAGGCAGGACTTTGGCCACACTTGTTCAGGTTTCTGCACTTTGGAATGTGCACTCAGCTGGTAGCTCTCCTCTCTTTCTTGCATGGAGAAAGTATCAACTGGTCTTTGATTACATTAGGTTATGCAAACACATGCAAACACACATTTTTTACATGACAAAGTTGTGAAACTTTGGATATGTTCAAAGCAAAGACAAGAGCAAAATGGACTTCAGACAACCGGAGCGAGGTAGCAATTAAAAAAAAGTATTTCCCCTTTGAAGTAGAAGATATAGAGCAAACAATACTCTAAGGTTATTGCATTGTCTGTTTATTGTCTATAAATAAGCCTGAATCACAAAGTTCAGTGTAGTGCAGACTGTGAATCCAGTTTCAGCTATTCTAAAAATAGAAGTAATTTGCAAATATTAGATCAGTGTTTGTACTGACTGCATTTGCTGGTGTTTAGATGGTTGGCACTGATCGGTGTATTATAATTCACATTCTGTATATGAACCCTTCTAAGTGCACAAAATGGAGCCACCATGTAAAAAGTATCTTTCAGACATATTTTCATATATATTCAGACCCAAAAATCTTCAGCTCAGATTAGCTCAGTAATAGAAATGAGAGATTCAGAAGACTCAGAATTCAGACATGTCATATCTATTTCCTTGGCAATACAATTTTGCCTGCCAGAGTTCCTGACAGTGTCTACTTCATTTCCACATATACAAGAAGGAAAATATAGAAGTGTAAAGAAGTCAAAAGACATTTTTCTAAATATTATCTGATGGCACTTCATCTGGAACTTTTAAAAACCTGCAGTTCTGAAGAGAAATAAAATTGAACTGAGATAAATCTAACAAAATAAATATGCACAGAGGAGAAAAAAGAGAAAATAATCCAACCAAACAGCCCTAAGTGTTGGATTCTTTTCGTGACACATATCTAAAACTCACATGATTTGGGTAAGTCTGATGTTTCATCATACTGGGTAGCAGTTGATGGAGCCAGATGCTCCCTCAAAGAAAGATAACCACAAAATGAATCCTGCCAAGCTGCTGATGTATTAAACACTCGTTCTGTAAGTACTGTTATAAACAGAGGCCCTTGCTCCCACTGGTCACAAAATGGATGGTGTTCAAAAGTCAGCTCTGATAATTTTGATATTTGTGGGGTTTTTTTTGCAGTGGTAGCAAGGCCCTGGTTCCACAGACTCTCCTCTTAACAGAAAAGATGGTTTAAGCTATTCCTGTCCACCTCCCGTTCCCCAGTTCTTGTCTCTATATCATCTGTTTATGATCTCATGTGGCAAATATGATTTGCTAATTGATCACACATATATCGGTCAGTTCATTCTGAGGAGAACCCAGCAAGGATATTTTTACCCTTGGGAGTTTTTCAACCAAACTTGGTTTGGTTCATCTCACAGTCCCACAAAGACCTGTACAGTACAACTGAAGGGGGTTGCAAGGGAGTGAGCAGGCATCCTCTGCTCAAGGGTGGAGAGAACTGCCTACATAAGAGCAGCTGCCAAGGGAAACATCTGCTGACCCACAGTGTCAGCCACATTATTTCCATTAGGGTGAATCCAGCCTGTTGCCATATACAAAGCAAAAAGTAGTTCTTAAAGAGGAAAGCTTGTAAGGTAAAGACAGAGAAAAGGCTCAGGTGTCCCACTTCACTGTTAAGAGGAGAGTCTGTGGAACCTCTCACTGATGAGAGGTGAATCCCAAATGATAATAGCTGCTGTAGCTACCATAGTGCTAACAATCACAGTCTTTTATTCTGCAGCTGTAGTGAGAGTAGCACAGATTTCTGTGTTAGACATACTCACCCGCAACATAGGGCCTACTCAGCGCAATGACAAGGAATCTTCCTGCAGCTAACTGGAAAAAAAAAAAGGAAAAAAAAGAAAAGAATCCCATTCATGATATCATGATAAGCCCGAAGCGAAGAGAATAAGAAATTTCCCTACACATAGGGCGCAACAGGTAAAAAGATCCCCTTAACTAAGAGAAAACTGTCTTTGAAAACAGAAGGATAAATACACTGTTTAGAGCCATAGGAAAAAAGTCAGAGACTGACCTATTTTCCCTATATACTTTTCTTATCCTATGCCACCCAGTTTACATCCCAGCATTGAATGTTTCTGAAAGTGGGGAGAAGGGAGAAAAAATGAGCACAGTGTCCTTGCTGAGCTCAGGATAGAGAACAGGGCTCAGGTTCAGGGAAGTATGGTTTGGGAAACCTGTATTTCCTACAACTGGTTTCATGGCACTGGTACAAATGACTCTTACATCAGTTCTTTGAATTCCACAAGGTAAAGAGAGAAGTGTGTTGAGGTGAAGATACAAATGATGTTAAAGTCACATATATTCTGTACTTGACTGGGCTTTCTTCTAGGGAGTCCCCTATGAAATCAGTTGGAAACACTTATGGGGATCTTCACAAACTATGGATTCTAACTCAGGAAAAGTCCTGAGAAATCCTTTGAGATTAAAGCAAGAGAAACAGTTTACGGAGATCTGCTTTTATTATTATTATTTATACCTCCAATGATGGGAAGTTATTGCTAATATTTTTCACATTTAATTACGTGCAGGGATTAACTTATTTTTCCATGAAAAATACATCTTGACATGTTAAAAAGTCTACTTTTCTGAAAATATTTCTTACGTCTTTTTCTGCATGGTCTCTTTCTGCACCCAAATTCAGAGTATATGGCTCAAACTATTAACGGATTCAAAATCTTTTATTCATGCAAATTTTCAATTTATTTCTTACAATGACAAAGTATAATAACTTTGCATGAGACTTTACTGAATTTTAAGAGATATATTGAATGATTTTCATTCAAATGTTATTGGAAGGATTTAACCGTACATTCTCATTCTTTTACGAACTTAATTCAACAAAATATCCAGGAAATTTCAAGATATGTTCTGCTCTTTGTTACCCCAAAACCTAGCAGAAATTTTGGAGGAAATGTCATTCCTGACCATAAAAAACGCAAACATATTTGTAATGAATCATGAAGGTAGCTTACATAAAGCCTACCTGGCTTTATGCTTTCATAGTCTTTTCTTTGACAGTGTATCATCTTGGAAAATGTATGTAGCACTGGTTACTGAGAGTCATGCTTTGTAGGAAATGTTTCCTAGAAGTATTTGTTACTCTAATGCAAAAAGTATTTGTAAAAATTCTGGGCTTCCATGAGCAATTACAGTATGAGGAGAAGGGAGAATCTCCCCTTTATCAAAACAAGAAGTTATATGTTCACAGTAGATGGAAGTGCCTCCAGAAACCTATCTTCAATAGAGAACAGCTGTAGCTTGTAGGTATAAATTCTTTTTTTTTTATACAAGAAGAATAACTTAAGAAATGTAATTCTTCTTAAGTAAGAAATTTACATTTTAGAAAAGCTTTTGCAGTGGTAAATGAAGAAAGACTGCAATGCAGTTTTGTTTACCAGCTAAAAGGAATGAGAAAACATGTCATCAGAGCCTTAAGCTATTTTATAAGTGTTTTTCTAAATTCTTGGTTATTATTTTTATATTTTAAATCTACTCAAATATTGCAAGATCATTTCTTATAGAAAACATAAAATTTTAATAACCAAATTTTACCTTCTTTAAACGCAATCTAAATCATTCCCAGTTAAAGAAAAATATTGGTGGCTAGAAACTTTCTGTAGGACATCCAGGACATCTGTGGGACAATCCTCCAGGCAAATTTATTTTTCCTCTTAAGGGTGTGAGCTTTCATGATTTACCTAGTGATTAGGATAACAAAGCATTAGGTGCCTGGCCAGCAATATCACAATAGCTCCCTTGTACAGCTGGAACAGTGTCAGTGAGATGATCATGTCTGACAAAGCAAAATTATCTGATACTGCAGTTGTTTTTTCAATTAAAATATTCAAATCTTTTGTACAGTGGCCTATTATTTTTAATATACAATGTATTTTGCAGAGCTTGAATAATGTTCTGACAGAACAAGAAAAGAGTGTTTTCAAGTCCAGAGAGATAAAGCCTACTTGAAAGACTTTTTATTTTAATTTTGACTGGTTTTATGGAAGCAGTTTATACCTACTTTATTTATTCTTTTGTAAATATTTCTAGAGAAAATAAAAAGTTCTAGGAATCAGTAGTATTAAACTGAGGAAAATAAAGCACATTATATGGAAAGAATAGTGAAAATAGTTTTATCCTGATAATTCCTATCAGAAAGAAAAAGACACTTAAAAATATAGTTCATGTACATTGAATAGCTGCATTTTCCTCAAGAATTACCTCTCCGGTTAAAAAAAGATATAAAGTAAGCTAAGGAACTAAAAAGGAATATAAGACAAAAATAGTTTGTACATTTCAACAAAATTTCATTGTTTAGACTATTTATTCCTGGAGAGAAAATATGGATCAAATATGGATAAACAAAAGGGACAGATGAGATTTTTAAAGTTTGGATGTTTTCTAATTTCTCTGTCTCAAAGTATTTCCTTGCATGCCTTTTAGATTAACCGACATAAAGTTTTCCTTCTTTTCATGGAATTTAGATTTATTCACAGTTGCTCATGATTTGAACTCTACTGCATCTCATATTTTCAGTCCATCTTCAGTGTTTTTCTAGCAAAAATTACTTGACAGTCAACAATCTGTATTATTAGTTCCCACCTCACAATTGTCTTTATCTCAGTTTTGAAGTCATCCATTGCCTAAGAACAAAATTTTGTAAGAGACCTCTGCATACTTCAGAAGGCAATTGTATTAAGAACTAAAGTCCTTCAGGCCCCATCCAAAAGGACTTTTCTCTGGGGCTTCTCTGAGGTCCCAGAGTTTGTGGTATGAAGTAATTCAGGAAGAAAAGGCCATTTGAACCTCCCCAAGAGCTGCTTGGACCTGGTATAAACATGTTAACGTAAACGTAGTTACAGAAGGAACAGACACAGTCCTCAGACCAGCTGCAGGAGTAAAAAGTAAACCACACAAGCTTCCAACTAACAAACAGCCAAAATGTTGATATCAAACATGCCATGAAAGGTGTTCTGGGCTTTGGGTATTGAGGCAACATGAGGCCAGCCTGAGTCACAGCATTCACGGCACAAATGGCAGGAACTAGGGGTGATCAGTGTGATGGGAAAGTCCACAAAAATAGAGTTGAGCTGCTTGTTGCCCCAGAAGTTAGACTTGTCAGAGCTAGAGCTCCTTTCTGATCTTGCATTCATGCATCTGAGCAAGAAAAAGTAAAAAAAGGGTTCCACCATACCCTGTAGCTTCTTATGCTCAAGATGTCTCCTCAACCTAAGTAATGGATATATTCCCCAGTGAAAATTGTGCGTTTGCTCCTGACAGTTAGAATGAATCAAAACACTGAAAAGTGTTCAGAAGGTGAAATGCAGCAATTTTTTTTCTATGTTTGCTCTTGCTACATCATTTTTTCACACCTGCAACACTGGAAAATAATTTGAGAGAACTTGATTTGTGCTTTTAGAAAAAAACAGGAATCATTTTAGGTCCTCTAAAAGCTTTAAAAATAAAAAAATGGAGGGTAAATTGAAATTAGTTTCAGGTAAATTGGAAATGTAACTCCCCACCCCAACACACAGAAAAACCATACAAAAAAAATATCCCCCTTTTTTCTGATGAAAGAAAAAAAAGTAGTTTGGGCTAAAAAATTTATTGTTGGACCCATGCTACAATATGGACTTTCTTCTGCAAAAATGACTGTCAATTCTTATCACAAGAACAACATTGTCAATAAAAGCTGAGATGTTTCAAGGTGTCCTTTATTTTTTATTTTTGACTGACTGCCCTAGCTGAATTTGATTGAGTTTGGCAGATCATTTCTGGTCCCACAAAATATCTTGAAAAATAATCTCTCCCTTGGTCTAGCTGTAGGTGAAATGAAACATTTCTGCAACCTTATTTCAAAACAAATTATTCTTACGATTGAAGATGTTCCTGCTCATTGCAGAAAGGTTGGACTAGATGATCTTTAAAGGCCTCTTCCAACCCAAACTGTTCTATGAGTCTATGATTTACATAGCATGGCAATGCTATGTGAACTGCAATAAAATGGTATAAAGGAGCAACAAACAGAAGAGTAGATGTTGCTCTGATGTAAAGCACAGAGTAGCTGAGGCCCTGAGTCCTGTATTGATAGAAGAGCTATTGACCTGGAGACACAACCACAGGAGGGTGCAGGGTGTCTTTCCAACATGTTGTCAACACCATCTCCTAACTTCTGTAATTTGACTGTTATCTTCTGCACAGGCAGAATTAATATTCACACCATGTATTTTTTACACTTTCTGGAGACGTTTGTGCAGACAAGCATGGGCTATTATTGGGTCACATAACGGTTCCTCTTCTTTCTCTGCTGTTTGGTAGTTTAATGATTCTTCATCTGACAGTGAAGTAGAGCTCCATGAGTCATGCAAGAGGAGTACAGGCGGGAAGAGAGTTTGCTGTGCAACACGCTCCATGGCTGTCTGCACTGCTGACACCATGGGATGCAGCTGAACAAACCAGTTTCTCTGCTGTGTTTCATATTTACCCTGATTTCTTCTTTTTTTTTTTTTTAATGGTGCAAGTACTATGAATATGCATGGAGCCCTTGCTTCACAGCCATTAACGTGATGCTGTTATGATCATTGCTAGTGTCTCCACTCAGTGGTGGAGCAATCATAACCAGTTCACATCCCATACTAATAACAACACACAACACAGGAAGATCTGGAGTTACTGCATACAGCAGCTCTGACTTGTAGCTGCCTTCTTTTGGTTTGCTTTTTTTTTTAATGCCAGCATATGGGAGAGTATATGAGTCCCAGTGCTGATTGATCTCTTAAAGAAACTTTTCCTGGGAATGCTCTATTTCTTGAGAAACCTCTCCAGGGAATACTATCTCTTCTAATGGAAAAATAGTAATTTAAAACGTTATGTGAGTCTTTTCCTTATCCAGTTTTCTTGAAAGTGACCTTACTGCTGTAACAAAATATGTAAAATCATGAAACAGAAGAGCTATGGGTTTTAGCAACTACCTCCTGCCATCACCAGCTATAAGCTGTTTCCTCAAAGGCAAAGTTACATTTCAGCTGCTAAAGCATTGTCTTCATTGTCAAGTTCCTTTGGTTGTGCACAATTTGATTGAATCTAAGTTGTTTAGAATCTTATTAAAGAACTCGTGTCCTTTTGGCTATAAACATGGTATTTATGCAGATTTTATAAGACAAGCAAAATGAAGCTTTGGTGATAAGTATTGGAAATAGCAACACTGAACCCTGGAACTAACAGATGGAGCATATTTCACATTAAGTAGCCTTCAAATTCAGCAAGGTCCCTCCTACTATAGAAAACTGACAAAAAAACCCTAGGCACCCTCTTAAGAAGCAATTTATATTTGTCCTCTTCTGTTATAATAGTAAGTATGCATATATATACACACAAATGTATGTATACATACACACATATGTTTACACACACATACACAGGGGCATGTATGTATACCTTAAGAAATCAAACCAAAAATTCTGACTCAGACAATGTGAACTAATTTCCAGATATAATCCATTAGACTTACATTCCCTGAAACCACTTGCAGCCACGGGGCTCACATTTGTCTCTTCTTCCTTAAGGGTCTATTCGCAGAAGCTTTGCAATGCCAGAGGAGAGCATACAATGTGCAAAAATAAGTCACTCTTCAGCTTCTTTTACAGAGGGCTGAAGACTTGATGTCTCAGAGGAATTCAGGCAAGCTGTGGAAGACATTGTGATGGGGGAATGAGTAGCACAGGGACAGACAGGCATACTTGTTTTATTAGCTACAATAAATATTATCAACCCCGAGCTGGTTCCTGCCAGCTTCCTTTGGACTTCTACTGTTGAACTAAAACTTATACACATTAATGTGCCCTTCTGCCTCCTCAGGGAAGAAAGGTTGACCTCCTTCCTATGTTCACTTGCTGCCCAAAGTCTATGTTGTGGTAGTAGTTTATGATTGAATCACAGGAATCCTATTCTGACCAGGGAACTGGTGGAATGGTCAGCCTGGGGGGTATTTAAAAATACCGCTTAGTGATATGGTTTAGGGATGGTTTTTGTCAGTGTTATGTTGATGGTTGGACTTGGTTACCTCAGATGTCCCTTCCTACCTAGACAATTCTCTGATTCTTTGATTCTATGTGCTTGTAGAAGGCTTTCTTGTTGTCCTTGATATCTCTGGCCAGATTCAATTCAGTTTGGGCTTTGCCTCTCCTAACTTGGTTTCACACTGTATGTTGTCAATCTTGAATATAATTTTGGTAGCTTTGGCTGTTAAAAGCATTTTTGTATTATAGGCTGAGGTCTTAATTTCTTGGAAGGCATTTCTATTTTTTTTTTTGTAGTGATATTGACCCCACGGAGGTTTTTTAGAGTAAGTGAAAAAGTGGCTAAAGACTCAGTTATGATTTTGGAAGAACAAGTGGGCTGTGAAATTTGAATAAAAATAAAGTCCAAACCACAAATAAATTGTAAATAATTAAGTAAATATTACAAATGCTTGTTCTGATAGCTGATGCCATTAAGTTTGAAACTATTTCCACAAACATTACAACAAATATCCTTCATAAATTTAGAAAAAAATAAAATAAGCGACTCTCTCAGTAAGCCACACAAGCATCTGCAAAAGTGACATAGATAAAATGAAGCTTCGGTGTTTATTATATCTATCTGTTAATAATTTGAATTACTGCAAAGCAATCCTAAATACCTGTGGAAGTCTTTTTTCTACTTTGAACACTGCCTCCATTTCTAGCTTTTTGTGTGCAGGCGTTTCAGCAGCTCAGAGGGATTTGCTGGGAAACTGGGATTCTTACAGAAAAAGTGAAAAGTACAGGTTTCAAAGTGGAATTTTAAGCTGGTATTCTGCAGGCCATGTATTTAACATTTATGCAGTGAATTAGGAAATCATTTATTTAGTTGCTTTAAATCCTATTTATATTTCATATTTATGTGTTACTTATATATAGTGACTTCATGCAGATAAGGAGACACAGTCAAAAATTGAAAATAGCACAAGGAAAATGGTTGTTAGTGAGCCATTGACTTGGTATATTGATTACTCAATTCTTACTTTTGCAAACCTGCCTCAAACTAAATAGTATTTACTCATAGGGGTAATCTTATTAAAGATCCAATCTGAAAAGTTTACACACACACTTAGCCTCTGAATATTCCCATTGAAATCAGTGGAAATATTTCCAGGCCTCGGGCTTATTCAGCAAATTATTTAATCATATGCTCAAGTCCCTTTACCTTTTTAGGGACATATGAACAGGTTTATAATGAAGAAGAAGATTATGAGATCTATTTCCCATGCTCCAGGTATGTACTTCAGCCAACATCTTTGGCTTTTTTTTCACCTTGTCTACCCTAGCTGCAAGTATATCACAGAGTGGCTTCTTCAGGTGGAAGAATAATAAATATTAAAGGTATAAAGAGTAAGATACTAATAGATAATGCTGCAGATAGTGTAAATTAGCATGTAGATCCTTATTTAGAGACCATTTAATCAGGTTTTTAAAGGCAGATTTATTCAGTTAAATGTTTACCTATGCATAGCCTTTGTGGCAGCACAGATATGTTAATAGCAAGGGGTTGTTCTCCGTCCCTAAAGTAATCTCCACTGCACACATAAAGGAAAGGCAAGCTCTCTTGCCTCAACCACTTCTCCAAAGCCAGAGTTGCTGCATCCAAATCGCCCATGGGGAACAGTCCAGAGATCAGACATAACTGAAGTGGGCCCAGAAACTGCTGGAAAATTGATAGCTGGGCAAGGCGAAAAGCCTTCAAGGGACTGTGCTGAGAAGTCAATGTTAGGGATGACCACATGCCGGTGTTTAGGCCTACGTCCTGGACCTTGTTAGCTTTCTGGAACGGCCATGCCTCTTAAGGGCAGTGATGTGGGGAACAGATGTCTACAACTAAAATTTAAATAGCACATTGAATGTGAATAGATTTCCTGAATGAAGAAAAAATGCCCTGGCTGTTCATGTTTCATATTAATACTAATCATCCAACCATGCACAAAAAACCAAAACCAATTTTAAACAGACTGTTTTTCTCCTTAGAACATGAAAATTTGCACTGTATCTACAGAGGGAGATTCATTGCACCTAACTTCAGCCATCGGAAAAAATAAGTATCTAATTTAAACCAATTGTCTGTGTCACCTCTGTAAAGAAAGCCTCTAAAGAAAGATCATTTTGGGAAGGCAATACATCGCACTCTGAGCTACATGATTCCAACAGGAGACATGAATTGCCTGTTTCTCTGGAATTCCCCTTTTAGTTACATTCAAGGAAAACTGTACAATGAAAGAGCTTTGACAAGAAGCCTAACACTTCGATGTCAAAGTGATATGAGCTGAACCTCATCCTGAATGTCTGGTTAGCTCAGGATAATGTTTGACAATGCAAAGGATTACCAAATAATAATTGTAAACATAAAATGAACAGACAAACATTGATACATCACACTTGTGACTATTATATGAGTTAATCAAATGCAGCAGTACTTGTTATTCAGCTGACAGTCTACCCACCTGCAATTCTAAATTAGAGTTATGGTTAAAAATGCAGTAAAATTGCCTTTTCATCTATAACCCCTTCAATAGGTTTTCTCTACTACCCATAAGGTATCATATGCTGATATGATGATATGAGGCCTTATGAAGAGAGGCTGAGGGAGCTGGGGTTGTTCAGTCTGGGGAAGAAGAGACTGAGGGGAGACCTTATCGCTCTCTACAACTACCTGAAAGGAGTTGTAGAGTCTGTAGAGTTTCTTCTCACAGGTCACAGATGATAGGACAAGGGGTAATGGCTTCAAGTTGCACCAGGGGAAGTTCAGGTTAGATATTAGAAATATTTCTTTACTGAAAGGGTTGTCAGGCATTGGAATGAGCTGCCTGGAGGTATTCAAGAGACGAGTTGACATGGTGCTTGGGGATATTGGATTAGTGTTGGATTGCTGTTGTTTTGTGGGTGTGGTGTGGGGTTTGTGTGGGTGTGTGCTTTTTTTTTTTTTTATTTGTTGGGCTACATGATCTTAAAAGGTCCCTTCCAACCTAGGTGATTCTGTGGTTCTATGATTCTTGTCAAATAATTTATAAAATTTCTTGAGACATGTCTTATAAATATATTACTCTGAATTATTAATTAAAAATACAAGTCCCATAGTGTTTACTGGTTTTTTTTTGTCCTTCTGAATTAAAAAAATTCTTTCAAATTCTTGTCAGTGTATCCATGTGATTAAAAATTAGCAGAGCTTCCATACAAGCCCATTTTCTTATAAGAATTATCCACCTAAAATCTCCCAATTAGATACAATACACAGTAGAGCAAAGTTGTCTACAAAGTCTTTTTTAAATTTTCTTCCACTTGCACTCACAAGAAGTGGCCACTCTTGGGCCATATGACATTAACCTGGAGGAAAAAGAATTAAAGTTAGGGAACCTGATAGGTACCAAAAGAGGTCGAAATTATACATATGCTAATCTTTGGATTTTGAAACATTATCTTTGTTGTCAGGTATACATAAATAACTTTTGTATGGAGATTAAAAAATAACAAAAAACAACTATGCATCTTATGACTGCTTGTTTAAATGGAAAATTGTTTCCAGCAAAATGTTGGTGATTTAGGTCAGTCACTTTCACTTCCAACGTCAAAATTTTTACCAGTATTAAAATTACCTTCACTGAGCATGGTTTAATTTTCTTGGGAAGCCAATTAAATATATATTGATAATATAAAGGAATTTTTTACAAAGGCTTAATGTGGTTTGATTAATCCGATTTTAATTCTCACACAAGCCACTGTAGATTAACTGTCCTGAGTTTCCCATTAAGTACAAGAAAGAAGCTTTACCATATTTTCTGTTGGTGAGTAGGAAAAGCATGGAAGAAAAGCCTTTGTAGTAGAAAGGCTTAGAGGAGATATTTTTCAAAAGTATAATTTGAGGTTGTCTGCTGAACTTTGGCTTCCAAATGATTGCTGACATTCAGGCATTAAACTGCTGTTGGTAGCCTTGAAAATTTTGCCTCAGTCACCAGAAATCTTCAACTCACTCTGGAGCAATGCCACTCCCTTCTTCCTCCAACACAAGACAGATATTGTGGGAGAAATGCCTTAAGGACTCACAGCAAACACCCAGAAATCCAGAATAGTGAGTGACCCTGTCCTTCTGTTCTCCAGAAATGCCAGTGCCTATGAAGCCTACTGTAAACCCCTGTTCATGGCCATTCATATTTTGAAGGCAGCCTGATGATGGGCCAGTAAAATAGTGAAATCACTTATTGAAAATCCATGTTTTTTACTGAGCTGTTCCATGTATATTTAACCAAGGAAATCATCCTGGACTCCAGGAGGTTAAGTGCACAGGCATCAGTTTGGCATGCTTTGGAGTAGAAAATGTATGTAACTCAATTCAGCAGATCGAGCACGTAGAGAAGAAAAAGAAACAAATCACACCTTAAGCTCAGTAGGAGCACAGAGACCTTGCCAAACACCTGAGATGGGACAACCTCCCTGAGATCTTTTCACTGGTTAGTTGATAAAGTAATTGAAGGATTTCACAAATAATTTCAGAAATCTGTGGTTCTTTCCTTCATGCTTTATATGACAGAACAGAATATTTCTGTATTACTGCTGCCTTTCTTGTCTTTTTTGTTAACAAAAATGGTCTGGCACCATAGAGTGTAATATAACCAGTGACAAGTGTCTTATCCTTTTCTGGTAAAGTTAATGGTGTTTCTACTCTATCAGGATTAGAAAAGGTAATAATGCTTATTTAATACAGAAATTTAATAAATTTCTGCACCCTATAAACTTACATATTTGCAGGATCAGTAAAATACATATGATGATCAAATTAGCACTTTCCACCAGGAATTCTTATATCCAGTCCTCTCTGACAGTTAGTTTTGAACTGACATTTAACAAACTGAAATACCCAGACCCCAAATCTGGGAACGTCTCTTGGGCATTCTCCATACTGTTCTGACTTGAACAGACGGGTTTGCCCTTTTCTTCAATCACCTCTTCCAAAATCTGATGACTTAAAATTCCACATTCACATTTGGTCTATGATAAGGTTTAATAACCCAGCATATTTAAAGGCAAGGCCAGTTAGAAGATATTGTTATTTAGCCAAATAATTACACAAATATGCAGTCTGTTGCCTTCCTCATGAAACTTTTTCTTTTCCTTCACAATATTGTTTTTCACTATTTTCTCAAATGTAATCAGGGAATCACCATCTTTGTCTTTAGAAGGATCTTAAAAATAAGTGATCCATAAGCATGTATTCAAGGGAATCACTTCATCACTTAAGTCTGACTGCAAGAAGATCCTGCACCATTAGCCTCAGCTTTATGCAGACGCACAACACAGGACTCTAAGGCAGCATGACAGTGCTGGAAGTTGCAGAGTTTTCAGATAAGCTCGCCTTCTTGAAGTATTCTCATGGGTTACTCCTTCTGCTCGCTGTAGATCCCTTATGATGCTTCTAAATCTCCCCCTGCGTCCAAATAAAAAAGTAGAAATCTAGCCGGTTTCTGAGATTTGATTCTAAAAGCAGCTGTGATTTCCAGTACTAAGGACTTAAATTCCTGTTAAGAATTTAACATTAGCAAAATGATACTAAAAAAAAGGTTATTCTCTGGTTGTTCATGAGGTACTGTGTTTTATATAAGGCACACATGGTGTGGATTATTGCACAAAGTAGAAGCTATTTAGAACCAAGTGTTGGGTTCGGCTGATTTGATCTATTATGGCAAATTCTCAGATCCTGCCTTTCCTTGTCAAGTAATCAAGATTCATCCCTTAGTTAATACAGTGTCATATCTCCTATCACCTTAATATGTGGAAATCTGCACCCCTGGAATTCTGCTATATTAATGTTGTGCTGGGTCTGGTGGGGAAAGGGTTAATTGTTCCCAGGACCTAGCAGGGACACAGGTATTCCATCCCATTTAAGCCACGCCCAGGGGGAGGGGCCTGAGCTAGCCGGGGGGACATAGAAGGAGGAAGTCCTGCCCCTGGGG
>BJBW01010902.1:639-43569 GCA_004320125.1 Scolopax mira
TACAGCCAGAAGTCTCTGGCTGTGGTAGGGGATCCCACAGCTCTGGTAGAAAGCAGGAGCCAAGCCAAACAGGACCACTTTCAGTAAGAAAACAGACTTCAGTAATGCAATTTTACTCTTTCTCTTCTTTGCACATGCATTACATTTCGTAAACTGCACCACAGAGGCAGAAATGCTGTTTGAGCTAGTGGAACATTATGATAGTTCAAATATATATTGACTCAAAGTGACAGTATTTTACTTCAGTTGAGACAATCTATCTGATTCAAATGAGTTTAAGTTTAAAAAGTACTTGATTTAAGAAGACAGAACAAAAAAAAGCACTGTGGCTATGCTTAAATGCTGAGACAAGAGAAAGCAGCAGTGATGGATGAGATAAAAGCACAAAACCACTTATTATAAAGTGGAATTAAAATAAATAGTCACTTATTCCTACCTGGTCTGTACAGAGAGAAACCTCATCAAAAACTAATGATGTTCATGTTTCTGAACTGGGCACAAGAGGGAAAAATTCCCAGTACCAGTTTCTAATCAAATATTTGCCAACACAAAAGACTTACAGTAATTAGTTTTCAGACCTCTGACTTTGCATAAGTAGTTGGAAAAGACCCGGGAGAGGAAGATAGTTGTCTTTCTTTTTAAGAAGAAGCGTAATGTAAAATACAATTCTATTTTTTAAGTTTAATGCATATGTATTTGTAAAAACGTACGCAGTACATTAGGAGTTGAACAGAATATTATGAGATATGTTCTGTAGGATATGGAGGAAAACTTCACAGTAGATTCCTTCCTGCCTTCATTATAATGAAATAGCATGTACTTTTAAAACACACGTGTAAAGCTAAAAAATTACAAGGAAAGATACCAAGTCTGTTTTTCTCAGAAGACAGCTGGAGATTTGCTGTCAGTATCAGGGCTTTCCTCTGCTTAAATTGTTGTAGAACAAGGACCACATCCACGTGGAGAACTTTTCCTTTTCCGTAAAGAGTTAACAACAGGCGTTCTTCAACAGCAAACCCTCAGAAGAGCAGATACTTCCAAAATATTAAGGCTTGGAAAGTAAAATATCCAATTAGATGAATTCAGGCTGAGAATGGACAGAGATAAAAATATTCAATTAGCCTGCTGCCTGACCCTGCAGCCTTCCAGTGGTGTTTGAAAAAGATGAGCTGTCTTTGTCATTTGCACCACACTGAAAGACTTCAGGGAAATTTACCAGCAGCAGAAAGCAGAAGCTAAAAGCAAATCTTGGCAGCAACAGAGGTTACCATGTTGTCTTGAGCAAAGAAGCATTCATTAGCATCAACATACACTTAACAAAAAAGAAGAAAGAAAAGTACAATATTGAATTATGAGGGTACAATAGGCTATAAAGCCATATACACAGGCATGTTGCTGTGGCACAAATGAAATTACAGCTCTCCATTTGATGAGTTAGAACAAGAGGGCTTTACCGGCACCTGAAAAACTCTTAAGCATCATCTTCTAGGAATACTCCTTGGGAAATCAATGCAGCAGGACTGCTCCCATTTCTTCTTATGTTCAAAGGTCAGCAATCAGCACTTGTGCTAACAGATCATCACCTGCAATATATGCAGGGCACAGATCTGTGCACAAGACTAAGTGCTCCAAAGACGTGAAAGCTCTGGACAGTAGGGGCCAATCAACTAGATTGCCAGCTCCAAGTCAGGAATGGTAGAACCTTGGCCTCATGGCTTAATTAAAAAGAATCTCATTGCTCATCTTTTCTGATGAAGGTCTTCATCATTTCACTTACAGACTCAATTGTTCCCTGTTAGCTTTCAGCAACCAAGATTTGCATGAATCCAAAAGTATTTTCAATAAATCTAGTATTTCATTGAAGACTTTGTCCAGAGAAAATACAGGTAGTATTTCCAATTATCACCCCCATTCTACATCTAGAAGAGAAGAAACCCCAAATCTGCAACCAAATACAGAATTTTCTTCACAATGAGAAAAGCTAACTTCATAATATATTCATATTCAGTGAAAGTCTCCCTGCCACCAAACTGAGCATAATGTGATACAAAAAAAAAAAAAAAAAAATCGGAAGTTTGTAACTCCCTTTGTATGTCAGAGAACAATCTTCATACATTGTTATGTTCATCTTACTGCTATCTCATTACTTACAATAAGTTTTGTACAGAATGTCTGTTCACCAAGTTGACATCGTAGAGTGAAATCAGAAAAAGAATATCTAGAATCTGCTCTAGCATTGGATAAGGTCATGGATATTTAAAAAAAAAAAATCCAAAAAGCCAACAAACATCCAATAAACCAGCCCATTGTGAAGCCTTGTAGCTCTTTAAAGCAGAGAATAAATCCCAAATTACTGCTTGAAATTTCCTATGGGAATACAGCAATGGCTTTTGGCTCTGCATCTCTAAATTATTCTGAAATGAAAGTGGTTCAAATAACCAACCAATCTGTGTTCCATGATGGGATACATACACTTAATCTTCAAAATACAGGACATAATAGTTGCCTTCTTATACAGTCATAGATGAATCATAAAACTAAAATCTGAAATGGCACTAAGAAAAAGAATAGGGATTTTCCCACTGTCTCCTCCAATACAGGAACAAGAGACTTAAAATGAATCAGCAAGTGGCAAATTCATAAAATACAGATAATACTACTTTATTCAACCAGCACTGAAGCTCCAGATCTCTATGCCTCCAGATATAATGAAATTTACTTTTTAAATTATTTAAACAAAGTTATGGAAGACAAATTTACCAACATTTTTAAATTACAAAGACATGAATTCTTGTTTAAGAACTCCCCGAGACTGGCAGAGAAAGGTGGAAAGACACTTTTAATTTCCATGATCTCACACTTCTTCACTGTCAGCAACGAGCAGATGTGATAGGCTTTAAGTCTGATTTTGTACGGCTGCTAGTGGTGGTAGTTCTTGTTTCTGATCATTAAACTTTCAGTTCCATCCAAGTGCTTCATCTATTACTCTGTTCATCTACATAAACTGAAAAAGATGTATCTCTTAGGGTTTATTTATATATGTAATTTTTTCCCCCTCTTCACAGTGCTTTTGTAGTTATTTTAGAACAGTTTGGTAGAGTCATGGAACATGTCAACCCACAGACTCCTCTATTTCATGGCTTGTTGGCTTCTGCAGTGGGCTGTAACAGCCACAGATGGATAACATGAGAGAGACTTTTGGGTATCTATGGAAACAAGTGGCTGAAGTCTGCCTCAAGGTCCTCTCTTCAGATCCTTCCCCTATGCTAGGGAGGGGCAGGGAATCTCTTCCACCATCCAATATGCAGAGGAGGAAAACAAGGCAGCAGGTGCTGGGATTAGAAATGGGGAGCTGAGGCTGGTGAGGAGGTAGATTAAGAAGGATGCTGGAATTAATTCAGAAATGAAGCAAAAGAGAGAGCAGGCCTAAGGAGAAAAGCAAATAGAAATTAAGAACAAGACTGTGTCCTTCCTATAGCTTGATTTCTAGGTAGCCTGTTTAGTAGGCTCCACCAGTATTCTATACATTAATTAGTTCAATGCATTAACAGCTAAACAGTCTCTACTGTCTGTTTGCATGAAGGTCTCTGCAGATCTGCAGGGTTAGTGCTCAATGAAAAAGAAAAAAGGAAAACTCAGTTTTGTTTTATTAAACATGCCAAGCTCATCCTTGAAATCAAATGTCACGCCAAGTGACAAGTAAGTTCCTTTTATCTTGAAAACACTGAAATGAAAAGTTGTGGGTTTGCTCAACACTTTTATCAAAACTCACTAAGTTTCACCAAATCTGTGACCTCAGTCAACATTTGAATGACAAAAACCTATTTCCATTAACAAACTATTCAACAAAAGAAAATTCACTCAATTCCATCAACATGAATTTTAGCAACTGTACATTGCCTCTGCTGCTTTATTTGCTCTGCAGCTACTTCAATGTTAATAAAAACTTAGGGGAAAAAGCAAAAACTCTGGCTATTCAAATCCACAAATTAACACAGACTTTATATCCTGCTGCAGAAAGCTGTAAGAATGCAGCTATAGGAGGCCCTTCTTCGTTTCCAAACATGGCTTCTGTCTTCTTAAACTCCTCTTTTCATATAGATTTTCCATCTGGCTTCATCAGGCTATATCACACCTCCTGATCCCATGGAACTCTCGTATGACCAGACACAGCTCAACAACTTAACTTTCAAAACAGCATGTATACTTGCCATATGCAGATAACCTGTGAAGAGGTCCAAGCTATGTTCTTAGGAATAAGAAGTTAATGAGAATTTCAGTGCTACCACACCTCAGCTGAAGACTGCAGTGTTATATCCAATTAATATTTATTACACAAGGATATTCACACTGCAGGTGGGTAAAATAATAATTGGAGCAAAGAAGTTTATCATCATGTTGATTTTTTTTGCATTTGCCTGATTCCACTACCCCACTCAGCCATTCACCAGCTGAAACCTAGCTCAGTAATTAAACCCCCTGAACACATTCAAATCAATATGGAAAACCTGTCATCAAATTATTACCTTTAACAAACAGTTTAAGAAGTACAACATTTGGCCACCCGGCAAGTACACCTGCCTAAAACTACGGCCAGAAGAGCAAAAATTCAGCCCTGGATCAGCAAATTGTCTTTTATCACATATGGATAGCATATGTACTATGCTATGGATAGCATAATCTTAAATCCTGCTATATCACACCCTGTCATCTCAGGCTAAAAATAAAAACTTCATGTGTGAGAAAAAGTAAATTGATGATTTTTCTGGGAGACACAATATATCATTTTAATTCTAGATTGGCAGAGATAGTGCTTTTCAGACAGCATCAACATCCATAACAGAGAAATGTGGGAGGGGAGGTTCGTGTGCACATCTGTGCGTGTGCGCATGCGGGTTTGTTTATAGGGAAACATCTACCCAGACAGGAAGAGAAAGACAGAAAGCGTATCGGGACCAGAATTGAGGACACCACAGACTTCTTTGAGTATTTGTCCATGTTCTGCTGGTTTTCCTAATGGTTTCACATCTGAGCAGTGTGGGCATCCTCAAATGACCCTGGGAACTGACCCAGGGTATTACAAGCATGGTAACCTCAACTTGATTCCTGGAAATGTGTTTGAGCAGTTAATCCTGGAAACAATTTACAGGCATCTAGAAAATCATCAGGAATAGTCAACATGGCTTTACCAAGGCAAAGTCATGCTTGATCAACTTGACAAACTTCAATAATGAAGTGACCGGTCTGGTAGATCAGTGAAGGAGAGCAGTGGCCATCATCTACCTGGACTTCAGTAAAGACTTTGACACAGTTTCCCATAAGATCCTCATAGAGAAGCTGCTGATGCGTGGGCTGGATGAGCAGGCAGTGAGGTGGACTGAAAACTGTCTGAATGGCTGAGCTCAGAGGCTGGTGATCAGCAGTGCAAAGTCCAGTTGGAGGCCAGTGACTAGTGTCACTGTCAGTGTACCACAGGGATCAATATGGGATCCAGTCCTATTTCATATCTTCATTAATGATCGGGATGATGGGTCAGATGGTACTCTCAGCAAGTTTGCAGATGACACCAAACTAGACTGAGAGGCTTATATGCCATAGTGCTGCCATCTAGAGGGACCCTGACAGGCTGGAGGAATGAGCCACAAGAACCTGATGAAGTTCAGAGGGAAGTGCAGAGCCCTACCCTCGCAGAGGAATAACCCCATGCACCAGCACATGCTGAGAGGCACAACCAGCTGGAACATAGCTTTGCAGAAAAGAACCTAAGGGTCCCAGTGGACACCAAGTTGAACATGAGCCAGCCATGTGCCCTTGTGGCAAAGGCACATGGTATCCTTGGCTGCATAAGACAAAATATTGCTAGAAAATCAAGGGAGGTGATGCTTCTTCTTGACTCAGGATAGGTGAGGCCAAAAAAATTGAGCACTCAGGGGAGATCTTACCAATGTATACAAATATCTGAAGGGAGGGAGCACAGATGACAGAGCCAGGCTTCTTTTCAGTGGTGGCCCAGCACCAGCTGAAGCATGTGAACATCAGGAAACCCTTTTTTTACTGTGAGGGTGACCAAGCAATGGCACAGGTCGCCCAGGGAGGTTGTGAAGTCCCTCTCCTTAGATATATTCAAAAACCACCTGACACAGTCCTGGGCAACTGTCTCTAAGTGTCCCTGCTTGAGCAGTGGGGTTGGACCAGATGACCTCTAGAGGTCCCTTCCAACCTCACCCATTCTGTGACTGAAAAAACAACCGAAAAAGCAAACCAGAAGAACAACCACATTTGAAAAAAAAATACATATGTGCCATTTCCAATTTCTGGAAACAGCACCTACCCAACAACATGGATATTTTCATTCTGTATTTATATGCGTGGGTGCATAATTTAAACAAACACATATGCACACACAGTACAGCAGAACCGAAAAAATATATTCTCAGCAACAGGCTGCCATGTCTTATCAAACAGAGACAAGAGATACATATGTGTCTTCCCAGAGACACATATGCACAGATGTCTCGCTTTCAGAGGTAGTCTGCATCTTTAGAGTGAATCCATCACATCCTGGTGCCTCTAATAGCATGCACAATGCTATCCCATCAACTTAAGCCCACCAGCTTCAACTGCATCTGGCCCAGTATGGGCTGTGCAGTCAGTCCTCTGTACCTTCCATATCTCAACAGCACCTGTTCACAAAAGCACAGCCATATACAGGCTACAAACCTGTATGTCAGGCACCTTCAACCCAGCTGCTGCCTGTTCATAAAATCTCCATACAACCAGAATACGTGACCAGTATGCATGGATCAGTCATATTGGATTTTGCTGTTTGGAGAGATCCAACCTACAAAAGGTTTAAGATAAACGGGAATTCAAGAAAACTTCGTGAAATCACTAAATCCATAGATACAAAACTTTCCACTCCTTTTTGGGTTGTTTAGTGATTTCTATGTTGAATATACTCACTTCACTGGTAACTAAAATTTAACAAATTATTATTTGTCTGTCAGCTGTCTCAGGTATTGCTGGATCGTTGATTGTCATCAGCAGAAGATTCTTCCAGACAAATGATTTCTTCAGCTGTACCTGAGTGACTCTGCTCAATTTAGCTCAGCAATTGGAACTTAATTAAAAAGTCTGTTGAGAATATGTGGGCTAGAATAGGCAAAGGTTCGTTCAGCACATCAGACCTGTATTAGTTTTGCAGCACTGATAGGAAAATGAATTAATAAAAACTATTTGTTCATACTAAAATGAATACCTTGGACTTCCATTAGACAGTAAGAACAACTGACATAAGATCAGAATTGTATCAGTGAACAGATCTGTTCTGCAAGAATTACTCTATTCAGACAATCACTTTCCAAATTAAAAACCACATCAAATACAGGGAAACTCCATTGGAACTTAAGAATATATTACTTAAAGATAGTCACCCTGCTCATAATCAACCACAGACAAACTGCGTGAAATGCACTCAGTTACTCAGAGAACTGAAATGGCCCAAAAGATTGCAGTCTGTCCTTTTCAAACAGGGCCATTTCACTTATTTTGACCTTTAATTCATTGCTTGGTTAATTTCTACTGTTTGATTGGTTACATACAGTGCAGCTAAGTGCTCCTTTCCACTTAGCTAGCTAGAATTACCTTTTTTGAGGCTATTATATCATCTTAAATTTCAATTACATGAAGACACTGATGTTGTAGCACTAGGACAATCGTGAAAGTTGTATTTCTACTCGTAGACTGGTTTTCTACCAGGAACCTATCTAATGGTTCCACAACAGTGAACTAAGACAAGACAAAGACTGTCACCAAAAATATTAAGTTTGCTATGCTGGTGCCAACCCTGCACTGGAAGAATTTCAGAGGTCCATAGGTCAAAGCTATGCTATTGGAATAACTGAAACAAAACCCACAAAATCTGACAAACAAGGCTGAAAATGCTAAATTAAAAAACTCATTAGGTTAGGATTTTGCTTTTTGCATATACTCATATCTACTACTATTTATATTTTCTGATAGATAACATGATCTTATTCTGAATGTTAAAACTGTTGAAAAGAGAGGGATGAATTCTCACTCAAAATAAGAACTGGATTTATTACATTCCAAATTTTCTCATCCATACTTTCCATTAAAACTCACCCCTTTTAGCTTGATTAACCACAAATACTCAAGTGTAACTTTTAGGTAAAATAACCACCAAGATTTCATTTTAAATATTCCATTCCGTTCTAATGTTCTTTATTTACAATTTGCATGTCTGTAAGACATCCTGTTTCAATTTATCAATCAAATGCTTTCTAAGATTAGATAAAATGACAAGGAGATTTTAATAAAACACACAATCTGCAATATAACGTAAATTGATAAAGCAAATGCATTAGTTTAAGTTACTAACTTCAACTGCAAATCCAACTGTAATGCTCAAAATTTGCAAATCAAACTACTCTGCCACAAAATTCCTCCATTAAGAGGAAAGCAGTAACAAATACTCCTCTCCTCCACAGCATTTCTCCTCTTTAGATTGGAAAGCATGATGGCCACTATCATTATCACTCCTATTTTATAGCTTTTACAGAATGAGGGCCTAAAGGGAAAAGTTTTATATGCTTCATTCTTTAATCATCTTCATTTTTAATCTAGACTACAGAGATAAGTTCAAAGTATCATTAAGAGTCTGATTCAAAGTGTATTAGAATTAATGGAAAATCTCTCTTCACTCTTACAAGATTATGCCACAGGCTTCAAATTGCTGCTGCTTTTTATTGTTCTTGCTATTTGAATTTTGCCTCCATTTCTCTATGCCATTCTAAAGCATCAGAAGAATAAATTTTATTTAATACTCACCTCAAACCACTGTCCATGTGACTGCATTTTAAGGATGACACAAGGATCTGGTTTTGAGAGGGCATCCCTGTCTGATATGCCTTTGCATGCAACTCGCAGCTCCACTTTAGTCAGGCATGGGCTGTTAAAAATTCCCAGGGTGTTGGCTGCTGATTCATAGATGTTGCTCATTTTCTGCATTCCTTATTCTGAAAGAGAGAAGAGGTCCATTAAGAACAGTGCACGGTATGTCCTTGCTTCCATGCAGAAGCCAAAGCGATGTTCTGCAAGGCAATGGGACCCCATACCTGCAAATGAGATCTAGAGCAAAAGGGGAAAAAATATAATCAAAGGAGTACCTATGAAAAAAAAAAAAGGCATCATCTTGTATGTTTAGAAATTAGTCAACTTCAGAATGAAACTTTCCACTGAACCCTGGGGCTGAACTGTGACCTTGAAATCCAGCTCTATTTCTGCCAATAGAGCCAGGTTTCCCCAGGCCAAAGGGCAGACAGGACAGTAATTCAGAATTTCTCCTGATAACACCTTATTCTAGTAACAAGGCTAAATTAAATTTGTTCAGCACTCCTTCAATCTGCTTTTATTTCTCCATACTCCATCTAAAAAGCATGCACTTCATCTTACTCAAACTTTGTGTGTAAATGCTGTAGAAGGCCTCCTTCATGTCAACCCTAAATTCCAAAATACATTTCACTCTCTATTTCCACGCTTACTGCAGAAGATTATCTCCCTTCAAACCTAAGCAAGTAGTCAAGATTGATGGCTAAAGCAGAAGGGCAGGAAAAAAAAAGCCTAGCAAATCTTGCTGTCGTACAGCATCTGCTCTTTTGGGTCAGAAATCACTGTTCCATGAACACAGAGGGCTGGAATAGTGGGAACCTCTGGCCATTACTTCATTACAAAAAATACCAATCTCAAAACTCAAGCTTTTGCTGTGAACAGAAGCAACCAAAACCTGTTTTTAGACACAGAACTTAGCAAAAATAAAAAATAAAAAAAATCAAAAAAATCACTAAATGATCATTTTTTGCCACAATAAAGAATATGAGAACACTTTAATTTTCTCTCCTAATACAAGGATTAGTGCCTTCATCCCCTTTAAGCCATACATAAGAGCGTCCAAAAAAAGTAATTTCACACTTTTAGAGGGCAGATTTCTCTTCCCAGATTATCAACAGATTTTTCTGCAGTCTGTTTCAAACCTCTTCACTGTCACTTCCACAACACCCCAATCTCAGAGGCTAATGATTTTTGAGAACTGTTTTGATAAAAGTTACATTTTTGCAATTTGGAAAGTGAAGTTTTCTTTCCACAACTCAGGGAAGTTAAAAATAACAAAAAACCACTCAAAAAACACATCTTCAAAATATCCAGTCCCTCCTGTGAATTATAAAGGGAGGGGATTCAGGTATTTCTGAATTCAGAGTAAGAAGATTTGGCAATGTGGTGTGAACCTCTAATACAGACAGATAAACTTCCAGAATGTAAGTTCTGAACGATGAGGCAGATGATCTGCTCTCTTTCAGATGAAAGAAAAGCTTGTTAACAATTTACAATTCTTCAAATCTATACAGCAACTTACTATATAACCACTGGTTTGCTGTGAAAAGCCCTGTCCATTGGGTTTGATGTATTTGTAAGTGAAGTGGGTGTGAATGGATTCTAACCACTGTCTCCAGCTCAGGCTCTGCAGGCTCATTTCCTTACAGTAAAAGTGGCTTCTTGAAATGTGAGCTATACCATAACCATAATTCCTGGTATCTTAAGATCAAAACAGCCTCCTGCAGCCCTTCCCAGTTACCTGTAAAAGAAATATGACCAGGAAAAAAAAAAAAAAGGAAAACTAAATAAAATACAAAAAAGGTAATGGATATAGACTACATTATAAACCCCAAAGAGGATACCATTTCTACACAATGTATTCCTATACACTAGTTTAGTTTCTCACACATTTTTTAGTCAAGACTGCTGACACTGCAAATAGACCAGCACCACTCAAAACTCAAAATCCTTTATAGGATGGAAACATTTTGTGCTGGGTCAATTCATGCCAGTGATGGCAAGATCACAGTCCTAGCTTGAAAGCAAGGGCGAGCAGAGGGAATTGGGCTCTAGCCTAATCAGAACTACTCTTATAAAATCATAATTTGAGAAGCAATGATCCACATGCAAGAGGGAACTGCCATCTGATACCTCAACTAAGCATGACAAGAAGCATCTGGAAAAAATGCTACCAGAAGTGACGATTCAAAACAATGTTTGGGAGATTGGTTTTCTTCCTTTTGTTGCTTTTTTCCAAGAAGAGAACAGATTAAGGTGGTGGTAACTTTGACAAAGACAATGAAGTCTAATATTTAGCTAAAAATTACTGAGAAAATTATATGTATTTATATGTAACTTGCTAGCAATTGTCACAAGTCTGGTTTTTTTTAATTTTGTTTCTAATGTATCTCTGATATATGTCAAGTACCTAAGTTTCCATCAACTGGGATTACAAAAAGGCTATTAGAAATTGAGGTGGGGGGAGAGAGACTATTGCCTAATTATTCATCATTTTATAATCCCATCTCCTTCCAAAAGCTGCTCAACAAACTCATCCCACACATTTACAAGACATTTTTACATGTTGCCCTTTATAAATTGAAATCAATTTGAAAATTAGGTTAATTCTGTCTCATGCACATCTTATATCATTAATGAAATGTCATCTTTTGTGCAGAAATAGGCTGGTGATTTAATTAAACCGGATTATTTCAACACTAAAGAAAAGAAGAAAAAGTACCAGAGTGAGGGGGAGAGATGCATTTTTCTTCCTCCCACAATAATTATACACTGGCTTTCAGAACAGCGGGTAAGTATAAAATTATATTTCTTTTTATCACTACAACTATTACTTCAGCTTTTACAAGTTCTAAATTTATCAATGGAAAAGATCAAGCTAGTCTTATTCTTTTGTCTCATTATAGTCTTCTTTTAATATAATCACCAGCTTGGGCTGTTGTTGTACTGATGTCATGTTACCAGGAAGCTGGTGGCCTGGAAAATAGATTTTGAGCCTACTGAAAGTGGCTAAAAAAAGTATTATTTTACGTTTTTTGTCAATTAAATATGTCTGTATTGATAGAGGAATAAATAGTTCATTTTTCTTTGCTACACACTCTTCCTTTTTCACGTCATTAGAACCATATTGTTCCTTCAATGTCCCCTTTAACATTCACTGTTTACAAGCTGTATGTGTAAGAGGAAAGCAAAAGTGCAGATATGAAAGTAAGCAAACTAAGTGATAAATCACATAGTACTGAAATTTCCAGTTCATTGTTGCATACATTCTTTCCTCTCCTTTGGAAAAGAGGAAAACAGTGTATCATTACCCACTTCCCACATAAACCCATTAGCCAGTGCTAGACTGCACAGAATGAGAAGACAAAACCAAGCCTTATGGTTTCACCTCTCCATGGTGAAAAAAAAAAGTACACTGGGCTGAAGTCAAAACATGTACTATGTTAACAACAAAGAAAAGGCATAAAAGACTATGGATTACAAAGAAAAAGTGAGAACCTTGGAAGACAGTTCCACTCTCCTAAAAATATTCTACACCTGGCATACTTTGAGCTCATTTAGTAGAAAATAATGTGCTCTGACATTTTTAAGAGATTCATAGGTCAGAGGGATCTTATTGATGTGTATAAATTCCCTACAGAGGGGGGGAAATAATGAACATGAAGCTAGATTCTTCTCAGCAGTGCCCAGTGAAAAGAGGCAATTGGCACAAACTGAAACAATGAAAATTCTGATTAAAGAAAAGGGAACTTATAAGTTTAGCTCAAAACTGGAACAAGCTGCTCAGATAGCTTGCAGAGTCTCCATCCGTGGAGATGCCCAAAACTTGTCTGGACGTTGTCCTGAGCAGCCTGCTTTGAGCAGGGGTTTAGAATAATGATTGCAGAGGTCCTTTCCAACCTCTACTCCTTTTAAAGTGGGACACAACCAAATCAGCCCTGTTATTTCACTATTCTACACACAATCTCCAAAAGCTTTTCTGCAAGTTGTCTGGGTGAAGTACAAGATATTTCTTCTCTACAGCCCCTCGTGAAGAAGCAGGGAAACATGCACACTGACCCTCACCTTCACTTCAGGTAATAAATGAGTAGGGAATGAGAAAGATGCTGAGAATGTATCCTCTGCATTTGTAAACAAGACTCTTTATTTAGAAACCTGCACTCCGGACCAAAGTCCACACAAATGAATTTGGGGTTGCAGGTTTCCCATCACCATATGTTGAGGGCTATGTCTGAATCATTTGTTTTACTGGCACTGTGGTCGTGAACAGAAAGTGTGCCAGTAGCATCTGTCTGCTTCTGCAAAATCAAACAGCAAGACCCTGCTCCTGAAAAGGTTAACGATATTTACAGAACGAGCATGCTGTAGGAAATACTAAAGGTAGAGTAATAGAGAATATGAGCTGTGAATAAGCTCCTCCAAAAGACAGCAAGACTGAAAGCACTGGATGTTGTAGCACGAGCTGCTCCCTTCTTATTTATACTTATAAATTATATACAGGAGACACATTTAGTGTTCAAAACACAGGAACAGCTGAACTCTCTAGACAGAAAGCTTTAAACCTACAATCTGTGGATCTTCCAGGGTTTACACTGTAATAAAAGTAAATATGAAAAATAAGTCTACAGTTAGTAGCTTAAAATTCATAAAACTCAGACTACCAGCTTCTGCTGGAAAGCAGTTTAAAAGAGATGGAAAAGCATTTTTCTACATTATTAAGCAATGAGATCCTTGTAGCACTAGTAAAATTGTTTCCTTTAGATTCTTGATTAATGTTACAACTCTGGCAAAATCAAAATTTAAGTAGGCATGTTCATTTTTAGGTGAAATCACTAGCTTTAAGTGACAAGGAGAATCTGATTAAATAATATGCCATTTTGAATGTACACTAAACTTTTTATAGGATCTCATCTGAGATCCACAGAAGTCAGCGAGAAAATAATCCGTTGATTTCAATAAAGTAGGCAGCTGAGTAATATAGTGCTCCAAGCCATCCTGTCTTCTCTCAGTATATTTTATTGTTTGGCAACATAGTCATGAGAAACAATCATCAGGCACAGGGGGTTCAAGTACTTCAGAACCACCTCTTGGGCCCTGACCCAAATGCCACTAAACTTATTCATTGGCTTCAAATGTGCTTTTCTCAAGCTTTGAAGATTTTATGTGCTTCTATCCTATCTCCCATTATGATGTGAGACCAAGTTACACAAAACACAGTAAGAGCAAGATTTATAGAAAAGGATGAAATTATGTTGTGTGTTGAGGAAGAAAAGTTTTAAAAGGTTCTTCTATTTAGTTACCTGTTCAACTGTAGCAGAATGTAGGCCATGGACCCCTTCAGGGCATGATACTAAATGAGATAAATGATTATTTTTCTTTCAGAAACTTTACGTGATAGAATAATTCAATGAGACTGGGAATTCCCAATCAGCTGCTGGCAACAAGGCTGCCTTGCTTGTGAAAAGCAAACCCATTCCTTCTCACTCAGTGGCATGGTTAGCAAATAAGCTTTGTGCAAATGAGGAAAGATGGGAATTCATCAGGAGGTCCTGATTCAGCAAGTTGATTAAATTAATATTGCATGTGCTTAATCAGGAACTTGCTCAGACACCCGGCTGGCCCAGGACTGAAGATAAACAAACAAGAGCCTGGAGTGATAAGAGAAAAAGGAGACCTATATTTCTTGCAAAGGTATGTCAATGATTTGGAACCACAGAAACCGATGTTCATTAACTTCCATTTCCTCTGTAAAGCAACATTTTTTTCACTGTAGCATTTTCATAGCATAGGGTTTTCTGTAACCCCTGTTACATCTCACTATGAACTATTTTTTTTCCTTATATCTAATCCTCGTTGCAGGTGTGATACTGCCACATGGCCTTTATCTGTGCATCTATGGAAACTTACTTCTCATGAACAATTAGTACTATCTTAAAACATGGTCATTCAACTACTTATCTTTGACCACACTCACAGAATCCTGATTATCAGCGATACCTCTAATCACTCCACATGATTCTCCTCTTGTCAGTATTAAAAAATTGTTCTGGTCAACATCAACTATATTATAAATTGCTACAGAAGTTTAAATGATCACAGCTAATACAGACAAAATGCCAGCTGTCAAAATTAATTTTAATATAAATTACTGTATAATGAGAAGTCAATAGGTTAGCTAGACCCCTCCGCAGAATAGTTTGTGCAATTAAAAATATCATTTTTCCTCCTTCCATTTGATTCTTTGAGTCAGACAACATTTAATGAGAATTTTTTTGAAGTTACACCTACCAAAGTTTGAAAGAGCCCTTTGCAAAATAAGCAATAAACCCAGCAAGCAAGGAGAATCCGGAGAATCCACAGCAGTGCTATTGTGAACAATGAGATAGATCTGATAATGTAAGTAATTTATTTGGACAGAAGGGAAGAAGGTTCAGAACAAAGTGCCAGCAGTGTAAATGGAAGTATACATGCACTGACAGTTCAAAAGGACTCATTACCATAGAACCAGCTGGTTCAATTATAAGGGAATAAGGGAAAGTCAATGGAAAGAAATTGAGACATCTAATGCATGACAGAACACTGTACAAAAGCGTGCTGCACCTATACAAATAACTCCATTCCAGCTAAGGGAGGGTAAATGCCAAGGTAACTGGAACACTGGGAGATGCTTGAATATGCTCAATTCTGGGTGTTTTGAATAGTTCTCATTGAATTCAGACTTGATGCAACGCGAAGCACCTGTAAAAGTCAGCAGCTAAAATACACATGTATTCTATTACCCTCTATTAGAAGTGCAATACTGAAATTCCCTGTTTTTCCTTT
The DNA here is from genome assembly GCA_004320125.1 of Scolopax mira. NCBI lineage: Eukaryota > Metazoa > Chordata > Aves > Charadriiformes > Scolopacidae > Scolopax > Scolopax mira. The sequence continues at coordinate 16,372 of BJBW01010902.1, forward strand.
AATACATAGCTAATGCCATCAGTCACCGCTTTCTTCTCAAAGTTCCCACTGTCTTCCTGCTTACAATGCTGTAATATGCAGAAGAGAAATCTAAAATTCATTAATACAAAAGACGTGAGACTGAACAGATAAGAGCTCAAAATAACTTCCTTAGGGATCAATGGAAACAAGAGGGTCCTCTGCTCGTGGAAAGCGCTATGATGCCTTTCACTGGACAAGTGGCAGATATTTTTCACAAAATTAACCAAAGTCTGTTTTATTTACGTTTGATGAATTTGCACCCGTCCCAGGGAATCTGCCCCTCCTGCAGCAAGATTAACTCAGGCTTTTGTACAGAGGGTGCGTATTTTGTACTGTTTACAAAACAACACTTTCTAAGACAGCATGATGTCTTAATAGAATAACAGAGTATATTTTATCTGGGAACACTGTAGAAGCCAGAAAGAAAACAGACTGACTCATCTATCTACTGGCACCCTGTAACAGCTAGCCCCACAGTCATCCTCTTATGCACAGTTTGGTTTCCTTAAATATGCCTGTCCAAGTTCTTCACTTGCAACTAAATACCAAGAAAAAACATTAAACAGTCCCAGTGTTCCTCTTCCAAATCATGAAACTGGCATGTTTTATCTCAAAAAACATTACAGTGGATTCTTTCTTGATTTCACTTTCCCTTGCAAAGCCATTAGAACAGCCCTTTCTCACAAATGTAAAACTTAAAAATTGTACTTAAAAAGCAAAGGCCAGAAATGCCAGCAAAGTTTGGACTGTCTTGTACATGACTCCATGAGCAGGACTGAATAACACAAAGTCCCAGTAAAATTCATGCTGCCAAATATGTAAACTATTTGCCTACTGTTTTGGCTATTGGGTCTTGGGAGTCTGCTGCAACACTGTCAGATGTTACCTGAAGAATGGGTAGCTCTAAGCACAGAGATTGGGCACTGGCACATGGAAAAGGCTGTGACCATTGAGATACTTCAAACACCATATTGAGGATTTTCACCAAAAAAAAGTAAAAATAACCTATTATAGGCAAACTATGTGTGGTTTGTGAATATAAGTGACATGGAAGCATAGCAAATCACAAAAATGTAATTGAATCTCTCTAATCAACAACTTCAAAGCAACTAGTGTGTAATAGAGATTTGACTACTTATCACCAAAAGCCACCACAATTTTCATAACTTTGCCATTTTAGTTTGCTGCTTGTACTAGTTGATATATCAAATGAAACACAGGAAAAACGTTTACAAACTCTGAGGATATGCATTTGCTGCTTTTTTGTTTTTAAATCAGTTCTCCCAATTAGGTATTGAAGAGAACATAAAACAATGTTTGTCTCAACAAGAACTCTAACATCATACAATATCGTTACTTATCCAAGTATCTTAAATAATTGAAGTTGAATTGACATTCCACTATGCTTCAGAGAAAGATAACCCTGGAACAAAATCAAATAATCCCAGCACTCCAAGGTGTAGCAGTTACAATTCTGCTATCAAATAAACCCAGCTGAGAGCCTTCAGAACATACTAGAACCAAAATAATTGTTTAAATACTTAGGAAAATTCTAAACAACACAGACATAAAACACATTTGAACTGACAATTACTCACTATCCACCTTGCAAAAGAACACTGGTTACCAACTACAGAGAAATGAAGCAGCAAATTGTGTTCCTTGGTTATGCTCAATTGCACTGAAATATATATAAAAACACACGTAATGCTTGGAAAATTTTATCCATTTACAGATGTAACATATTGCAAACTGCTCATTTTCCTCAACAGATGGCCATAACGGCTTTTCCTGCAGCATAAAAATGATCCTACAAGAGAAGCTGCTTTCTGCTGCTAATCCAAAGATAGGCACATCAAGAACAACAGTGAGGAAGAATTTACCATTCCCCATTCAGTTCCTGCATTGGCAATGCAACCAGAAGGAATACTTACTACAAGTTGGCTCAGGGTTTCCTAGCAGTATGAGAAAAACTGAATTTATCTACTACAGAGGAATGTTCTTGTGGCCACATCAAGCCCAAAGCTGGGACAGAGATTTAACATCAAGTGGTTCTGTCAGGACAGGAGAAGAAGAAAGGGAGCAACTAATACTGCTGCAGGCAGGTGCTCTCTCACTTCATAGTTGCTCCCCCAACATGCTCGATCCCTTTTTGAGCAACAGCCAGAACTCCTAGGGCCTCCCAAGCCTCTGACATCCAAGGAGCAGCCTGATGCCCCTCAGTGGGCTACCGGGCAGTGGACCCAACTCTGCCCGATGACTAGAGCCAGTCCTGAGTTCACTTCATTTGCAATGGAGGTTCAGTGACAAGAGATCAGGCTCGTACTACTATTTTAAGTTAGGGCACGAGCCTTTCTTGCCTTCTTACTATTTTCTTTCAAAAACCCTTGATCAAATGTTTGAACAATTGCCCATGTGACTTCAGCCAAGCACATGTTACCACTGTCTCAGCTAAATCAGCAAGGGATACGATTACATTGCAGCTCCAACTGCAGGCACCAGGAAATCCTAAGGGAGAAGCAGCTCTGCCAGCCAAATTATATTTATATTGGAAGCGCCCATTTCTTTCCTAGATTCATCTCTAGTAGCTTAGTCTGATGGTACTCTGTGGAGCTATATCCTGTTCCCTATTGGGAGTGCTTTGCAATCGCAGTACCCCCATACCATGATATACTTGGTCTCTGAAGAAGCTAATAGCTATTTTTGGTATCAAATTGATTCCTAAAAGAATTGCAGCATGCTGCAAGCCCAGCGAAAGATCCTACCAGTGCCAAACACACTGCTGGTACCAGTTCCTCCACAGGAACAGTGCTCTTCTGAGACACCAAGCTGGGTCCTAATGTGTCAAGACACAGTGCGGCCTCACACAGATCCTAACCTGGGCCCTAGAAGTAAGAACAGCTTTGCCAGCAATATTATAGTGGATCTACTTCCTCCTGACACATTGCCAAGGCTTTGGCTTAACATCACTTTTGAAAACAAGCTCTAGGAATCCAACCCACCAAGAGTTTTCAAATGTTTCTCTCCCTCAGAAATTCTTGGGGCGTAAGGAACATCTTCGTTGTGCATCTACTAATACAGATGACAAGCAAGATACCTGGAACGTGTCTGACACATGATTGTCTCTTAAGCTCTTCTAAAAGGATTCTACAAGCATACACAGGATTTACATCTTCCTTGTGAAATCAGCATGTCACCATCAGTCTTTATCACACGCTGACAAAAAAAAGAGTAAAACAATTCAGCTCTGCTAGTTATTACAGAGTTTGGAGGTGAAGAAAGGAGTTCTCAGTTCCTAAATAATGCACACAGAGAAAAGGACTCATGTCATCAGTATTATTGTAAGCCCTACTGCCAACCACCACACACAAAGGGCAGAACTGCTGATCTTGACATCACTGCCCAGTAGTAGAGCATTTTAGTGAAGTTCACATTAATCAAGCAAGATTTGGGCATGCATTGCACAATGCTCCACCGACATTCATCTGTTTTTAAAGGAAAAAAATTTATACAAAGTGTAATAAAGTTGACAGAGAGAAAACAATACCAATAAGTCAGCAGTGATGGCACTCAATGGTGAGGAGACAAGAGAGGCTGTTATTGAAGTCCCAGCTGGGTGTTTCCATTTCACAACTGCAATAGCTCTGGTCAGACTATCTAAGGCACGGTGCTGTATGAATTGAAAGTTTAAAGGCTTTCTCTCCAAACCTGTAAAACTGAGAATTCCCCCACCTGTCCTTTGCTGAATATGACTGCTTTCCAAACAGCAATTTATCCACTGCTTAATAAGAGACAGCTGCAAAGCATCAGGGAGATTACATAGATAAGGAATAGCAAAGCACAAGACTCCATGATGTACTAGTCCACCTTACATGGCAGTGGAAGACCTCAGAAGACGACAAAGGTCCTCTTTGCTTCAAGGATAAATTGCAACAGCATAAGTGAAGCACAGAGGAAAGAAAACTGGCATTTCACTTGAGCATAGCTGAGGGAGATGTATTTGTTTGAAATACCAAAACAGTTGCAAGCTTTATAAGCCTAAATAAAAGTGAAGCTTAAGAGTTTTGGTAAAAATAAAGGTGTGAAGCCGAACTGCAACATCTATTTGTGCCCATTCCTCTGCACTAGCTGCACACCCTACGCTTGATTGACAAAAACTTGCATTGTTCTTGCAACCAAGAGAGAGAAACCTCTTGCAACCTCACCATCAAAAGAGAGAAACATCAAAACAAGCCTACTCAATCTCCTTATGCTCACGGAGAGATCAATATGTCCTAAGAAGTAGAATCCCACAGAGAAGTCCCAGTAGATACCCTATGATGCCAAAAAGAAGTGGCGATAACTAAACAGAGTTCCAAGTATTCACACGAGCTGCCAAAAAATAAAGAAAATACAAAATTGAGAACACACTACAACCTGATCATTGCTCAGAGCACAAAACAGTGTTTTCCTTTTTTCAAGTATTTATTTCTAGATTTTAACTATAAAGGAACATCGGGCTCTATGCCTACAGACTTTTACAATTAGGAATATGCATGTTGATAGTACTTAAAGTGCACAAACAGATGATACTCAAATTGGTCTTAAAATACTCCAACTACACAAGGTATTTAATACTCTGTGTTTATCCACGTCTTATACCTGATCTGCATTGATTCAGTGCAAATAGGTCCAATATTCAGAGAGATATTTTTTCATAACTGTTTTTAAAGGACGTCATCATAATTTCATATAACTACTTGTCTAATGCAGGACCATGCTTCAGTCTACACACGTGTAGGGAACCACAGACAGAAGAGATCTGAAAGGCTTTTATGAGCATGGAACCCAAGATCTTAATTTTTGCTCCTCTTAACTAGCAAAAGACTTGATTTTTATGTTCTTCTCTAGTGCCAGCAGTCCCCATAAGGTAAAGGTGCTTGGAGAGAAAAAGAACAAACAAAAAACCCACACAAATAAAAATTAGAAAATATGGCTTATAGAAAGCATAACTTCACAATTATCAAAGTCTCAACAATAGATCTTTAAATGCTTCTGCATATATATCTGTGGTATCAAATCCAGCCCTGGATATCTATGGAAAAGATGTACTAAAACGTTCTAAAACATACAGAAGATATATGCCCTTTTAAAAGCATCTTCTTGTTTCAGTCACAAGCACTCTCTGCCAATTACAAACATTATAGCAATTCAGATTTGACCTAGTGAATGATGTATGAAAGTCTTCATGCTCTGGTGCCAAAATGCAAATTTCACCCACTACAAAAATTGGGTTATACAATAACCAGGTGCTTGACTGCTGTTGCACTAACTCTGTAATGAGATGGAATACAGGGTCATATCATTTAGTGTTCTAAATTGCTTCAACTTCAGAGCAAATACATCAACAAAGACCGAGTTGGAATATTAAACTAGAGTAATACATCAATGTAAGATGTTAATTTGCTGATGTTACATGAAAATTATTTCAATATTTCACTGAAGAATTCTTCAAATTATTCACTTGTGTAACGTGTTATTAAATGAAGCACATAAAGAGAAACATCTTAAATGTTAACTTAATTGAAGGTACAAATAGCACAGGCAAAGATGAAATACTACTGGAGGAAAACTCCAATCCCTCTCATGAGGTTTATTCCAGAAGCTAGAAAGCCTGGCAGGAAAATTTATTTTCTACTTGAACTGCCCTTCCTGCTGGATCTTAATTTTCGCCTTTTCAGGAACATGGGCATTTTGCAACATGTTAAGAAAACAGTTTCAGACAAATGATTACTGCAAAGTTTCTTATTTAGCTAGTACTTCAGATATGAAGTTTCAGCTTGCATTTCCCATTCCTCCTCTTTTTCAGCCTTTGCGCAGCTATGTTCTTTCCACCTACATTAAATGCCATAAGTTGCCTAAGAAAAATCTTAGAGCAGTTGGAATGTATCTACATCACTTCAGATAAGGACACCATGAAGGAGCTCTTTAATTCTCAATCACTGACATTGTACAAGATACTGTATTGCCAAAGTCAAACTGCATTTGTTCTTCAATATAGTTGATGCAGGCAAATTGGGAAGAGTAATTTAGGCTGAAACAGACTTCTGGAGACTTCTATTCCAATCCCTAGCTCAAAGCAGGTCCTGCCCAGGTGAGTTCTGAGTATCTCTCAGCTTCTATTGCACTGTTTAACTATCATCTCTCTATGAACAGTTTGTTGTCATTTTCCTTGTTGCAACTTGTGCCTGTTGCCACTCATCCTACCGCTGTCCCTCCAAGAAGAACCTGGTTCCATCTTCTTTGATGACAGCACTAAGACCATATCCCCTTAGCCTTCTCTTGAAACTGAACAAATCTTGTTCTCAGATCCTTCCAGGACTCCTTGTGACTCCGCTGACTTTTTGAGACGGTGCGTACCAGAGGAAGGTCTAGTTAATTCAATTAAGGCAATTTAAGACAAAGAAGGAAAAATATCACTGCCACTTCCTGCATGTTATCGGCAGAAGACAGCCTTGAGAAGATAGTAGTTACATCAAATGAAAAGAATATACCAACTGGGAGCTGCATCCATAAATGACTTTAGAGGAAGCCATTTGCATTGCATGACAACTTTGGCTGGTTGAACTCTATGAACAAAACTGTAAGCTCTTGAACATCTCATTAACACATTGCCTACATAGTAACTATTAATATAGAGACAAACATCTTTCATGGGGGTGTAGTACTTCCCCAGCATTCCTTTAAGGAACACTCAAGAAAGGTAAAACAAATTAATGCAAGTTTAGCCCGAGTTGCGATAGTGATGTTTTTGAGTAGAAATGTGCCTTAGTAGAATATAACAATAGGGAGGACTGTTTGAAACCTTATCTTTCACTCCTCAGTATTTCTGAATTCCTGGATAACTCCTTTCAGTCAGTGAACACATTTGAACTCAAACATCTCTATTTGGAGATTCCCCCCAGTCCCTGAATTATGTCCAATAACTACTGTACTGAGACAATTAAATATTTGAAGTAGCTTTTGCCCTCCAATTGTCCAAAATGGGTTATAATTTCTCTCTGCTGTATTCTAAAATTAAAACTTTAATTAAAATTGCTGTGCAGTTTTAAAAATATTAATCTTTCTTGTTTCCTCAGCTTCTCTATCTACTGTCCTTTACAATTAATGTTTTTTATTGCATGAAACTTAACAGTTTGCTAGAGAAATTACTGTCTTAGCTTCAACCTGACGTGCAAAATGAAAACACTGCCCATTATATAAATTTCTTTAGGAAATGCAAAAGAAGTCTGGAAACACACTTATTGATACAGACTCTAATAAAGGCACTTATCTTTGTTAACAATATAATTGTTTTCTAATTTGCCACATAGGTTCTAATTTTCAACGTTGCTAGAACCTGCATGTCTGGTAGATGCTAGCCTTGGCTTTCCTAATTATTCAAAGCAATAACCAAAAAAGTCAGTTCAGAGCAGAATTTGTATTTTCTATAACTTTATCTCCAGTATTCTCATATTCTAATTCTTATCTTTGAAATCTCTTCTCTGCCTCGTACTGTTGTTGAAACAACAGCTTCAAACTCCCATAAGAGCAAGATAAAAGCTCCAAGACATCAAAACTTAATTTTGTTCTCCCCATCTACAGAACAGTAATGCTATCCTTAGAAAGAGATAGAACTAGATAGAAGGTCACATTAGATAGAAGAAACTAGATAGAAGTTTCCTGTGAAAAATACTTCCTCAAAAATGGCTTTAAGTTAAAAAAATAAAGAAAAATCATATTTGTGACTACACTGAGTTTAGTCTAGTAAAAGTTAAAAGGCCACAGAACAATCTTTTTAATCTGACTGCATGAAAACTCAAAATACTTTGCCCAAATATCACTCAATTTCTTAGCCAGTACTCAGGCAGTTCAATTTTTGCCATGAAAAAATAATTTTATTTAAACCAAGCCTTTTGCAGGAATATATTTCACGAAAGGCTAATCCTTCATTTACAACTACCTAAAGTCTCCTTACTGATCATAGGGAGACAAGACAGACAGCTCCTCAACAAATCACATTTTAAAATAAGAGAAAATATCTTCAGTTGGAAGGTAAATTCCACAGCACACTTCCTTACCATAGATAACAAATTCTTAGATACAAATTACGGCATTGGCTCCTACTACGCTAATTCCAAGTCAAAACAGTCCCCACACCAAGCAATGAAGCTCATAAAGCAACCTGTTGCCTGCAGGACTCAGAGATGACCTCCAAGTAACCACCAAGATGGCCAATGACAGTTTTTCCAAACCACTGAAAGACTAAAACCCCTTTTCCCTTGCCTCAGAGAAAAAAGCCCAAACCAAAACCACACAGAACTCATGTCTTCAGAGCAGATATTATATTCTGTCCCAAGGATAAGATTTGGGATACTCATTTTGTCCTTTACTGTCAACACAGAAGCTGTACCCACATGCTCTTTAGTTCAAAAAAAGGTATATGGCACAACCTATAGCTCATCTTGCCAATAATCAAAACAGACCAGCCGCTGCCCTTCTGGAGTGCCAGTGAGGTTTTACAGTGAGGTTTGAGGGTTGGGCAGGAGTTTCACACACAACCCACAGCCAGACTGACCACAATCAAAATCCTGTCACCTCCAGGAGCCAGCAGCTTAAATCTGAAAAAGGCAGTATTTTGCCAAACGTATTTTGTGTAAGCAAAGCACAAAAATATCCAAAAAATTCACCTTTTAATGCCTTTAGCTCAATTATTCCAGGGTGCTTAGTGGGATAACTATTGCCACTGTGGCAACAGCACAGTCCAGGAGGACCACAGAAGCCACAAGAAGGGGAAAAAAAAGGACATAGACCATCAGAGATCAATTATGAACATAGCAAGGTGTTCCTGCCCCTCAGCAACCCCTTAGTGGGATTTTAGACACAAAACATGCTATAGGATTGACTCTTGAGAAGACAGAAGCCAGCATTCCCCCTCAAAAAAACCATAGCAGCAGTTCTCATAAAACCCTTTTCAAAATGTCTGACTTTCTTTTGGATTTATTTTTCTTTGCCAAACTTATCAGAGCCCTTCGGTCCTGTCTCCACCTTGGCCAGCTTCCCAACGTTTTTTGGCAGCTCTGCAATGTCACTCATTGCAGCTCCAGCCACCTGAGTCTGATGCTCTAGAATGAGATTTGACAGCTGAGAGGTGGAACGGAGAGGACACAGAGTGTGGCACTAACAGTCTCTGCCTTCAACACGAGCAGATGCTTTTTTGAGTTGGGATAGGATTCATTCAGCAGGAAAGAGAAAGAAGAAAGTAGATCTGGAACAGCTGAGTCAAATGTGCACAGTAAACTTCCCCTGCACAAAGTCTGCAGTTGCTCCAAAAGAAGGTGGTGATTACTACAGATGATCATAGTTACATTGGGTCCATCTATCTTCACTCAAAAAAGGGAAGAAATCTCTCTGCATTTCTCCTTCATAGCAATAAAGGACAAAGCTTTAATAAAAGAGGCATTTTCTATGCCACTCAAAGAGAAAATCCTCTTTCCATGAAATTTTGGTCATATAAGGTCAAATCAGAAAGAAGAACTATCACCTGCTGGCTGGTCACAAGTACACAATAAAAATGGAAATCAATATTTATTGAAGAATGTTGTTTGCTACTTAAATCTTATTGAACAGCAAATACACAGAGCACATTACCACCTTCTTCATGGACATTCTGCAAACACATGGAGACAGACAAATATCCATTACATAAAGTGTCCATTCAAAACTATTTGCCCAGTTAAAATAATCTTGTGGCATTTCCACAGCATTTCTGCAGATTCCAGTAGCTCTTCAAACCAGAGCCTTCTCTCATTTACCAAGGTCTTCCAGCAACTTATGTGAGAGTATTATCCTAGCAGAGCTGGATGATGCAAACTAAGAAAGCAGATCAGACTCCTACAGAAAATTTGCAACAGATCTGTGAAAGTATTAACCACAAGCCAGAGGGAAGACTTGCTTTCAGTAACTGTTTTCAACCAGATAAAAATATCTTTATGCTTTTTTTTTAAATATTAACATTCTTTGATTAAAACATAGGCAATACAGGTATGCAGATTTCCAAGACCCTTGGAATTGAGACCTGAGTATTGTAGTGTGAACTGTCAGATGACCTTAATAATTAGCACCATGCTCTTCTCTTCAGTGTAAAGCGATGCAAAACAGCACCTCAGCTTCTTTAAGATCATAAGTACTGAAGACAAAGCGTTATGAGATGTGCAGCAAGAAAAACATTCATTCTGAAGAAAATAAATTTAGTTTTGGGTTAATATCAGTTTATGCCTGCATTAAGAGGCATTTGCCTCCCCTCACCCAAAATATTTGAAGATAATCAACTCCCTGGAGCTTCGCAATATTTTCATTTTAAAAATTAACATTTAAGCTCACTTTCAGTGTCCACCATGAACTCCTGCTGACTGAGTCTATTACTGTCTGAAATATTTTAATGTGACTCACCAGTTTGCCCACCACACTGTGAAAGGCTCTTACATTCTGAAGAAATTAAGTGCTTAATTTAATCCATATTTGTCTTTGGTTTGTTTGGGTTTTTTAATTATTCATTTATCCATGAGAACAGAAGGCTGCAGGTCTGGAGTTTATATACAGACATAGAAACGGAGAATACAACAGGAGACACTTGCCATGTTTATTTTGCTGGGCAAACTCAACACCTGCATGAACCAAGAAAGCTGTTAAAAGATACTAAATCTTTTCCCCCTCCCCTACCTGCAAAAAACCACCAAACAACAACCTACAAACCAGCAAAAAAATAACCACCAACTTGGTCAAGCAAACACATTATATAAGAGCAGAGGATCACGAACACTGGAATTGTCACAAGTTTGTGTAATGGCACCTGGCAGCTCAATCAGTACCTCTCAGTCCAGTTCACACACTTATCCACAGAGGAGCACCGAGTGATCAATCAGTCCCAGTGTGGGGCACGTATCACATCAAATAGTGGTGACAGGAGCTATCTACACCCTTCACATCCATGGCATCACTCAATAAATCTTGTTAGAGTTAAGGTATTTGACAGTTTGGCTTCTTTACAGAAGTAAAAAGGAGCAGCTCATCCAAAGAGTTTCATCACGGAGATTTGGCCCTGGCAATATTCTCCCTGTTAAATTGCTAGCCAAGAAGAGAGGTATCTTATTTATTCACAAATACTGAGTGAGCTATATTACTAGTTCTCACAGATATTGCAGCATCCTTCGAAGAGACCATGAGAAAAGGAGATGTAAAAGAAAACAGGGACTTGTTTGTTAGATGCTGTGTTATTTTTTTCCCCTTAATATTACATTTCACCCATTGCATTCATCAATAAACTTAGCAGGACATTGCCTGACATTTTAAAAAATGCAATCAATTATGAAAAGACATGCTGTTTCAGAAAAATTTATCCCAGACTGAAAACATGAACGTAGTGACTCTCTCCAAGCTTTTAAACTAATCTTATTATTATCCACATAATCATGTCCAGGGGCATAATAGTGTCCGGAGGCACCAAACCATTGTGTTAGTCACAGTGGAGTCAATCTGTAGGAAAAAAAAAAAAAAATAATAATTCCCTTGACCTTATCTAAAGTTTTCTGATGGAAACATCTGAAATCTAGTCTTTCAGCCATGGGTGTTTGTTCAGTACCCTCCTTTTACAGTAACTGAAGGACAAGCAGGATGCTGGCCTCTGCTCTCAAGTCCATTCCCACCACAACTGGTAGCCCACAGAGGTTACCCAGACTACCACAGACCAGTCTTCTCACACACAAATCACAGCTTATTCTTGGATGATCTGGATCCCCTTCCCAATAGCTGTGAGGGGCTCTCCAGCTGTAGCTCTCCCAGGGGCTGACTGTGATAACCAGAAAGCAGAGCAAAGCTCGAGCAGAAGTGGAAAGGACAGGTACCATTCTTGGGATCATGTAACAATCCCTTTTCCTTTTTAACCTTGGCGAAGCTATGTATTCACATCTACATTCAAGACCAGTTTATTTCTTTTTTAATTGTTTACACAGAGAATACTGTGAGTGAAAGAAATTATGGCTCAAAATATAGCCCTGCATCCGCACGTACCCCTACTTAGTGTATCTTATTTCAGACTATCAGCTGTTTTATATGTGAAAGTGTTAGCAGCTCCTGTCACCTGAAGTGAAGGGAGCCTCATCAGCACAACTGTGGCCAGGTTTAAACCTTTATGCAAACAAGTCTTGCTTAGAAGAATCTAATTCCAATCTCTTTATTGCTCACCTAAGGCATTTACTGCACTTGATAGGCTATAAGGAAGGGCAGCCAGATTGATCCCAAGATTATAGGATAGGAACTAATGGGAACTGTTATAAAATTTTAATATATGCCATCTTCCAGACGAAAGGAGACTCCAGGGGGAACTGACCTTTGAGTGCAGAAACCTTAATAACATATCAACAGTGGGGTTACATTTTCAATACAAAAATGAATGATAAAATTAGGGAGATTGCACTACAGTGCATTTCTACACACTACTGCATAGAAAAAAATTCACAAAGGAGACGTTTCTGCTACACTTAAGTGAATTTATGGGTTATATAAAAGACTGAAAAAACACAGGACCAAAAAAATGCTGATATAGTTGCCATTGATTTCAAGCAAATCTGTGCCAAATAAAACTCTTTTCATAGCTGATGCGTCATTTCATCTTAACTTCTGGTTATACACCCACAGTATTGACACTCTTTTTAGCAGCACAGTCCTCCTTCAATTTTTACCTTTTCATTCAAAATCACTATTAAGAGGTGAGAAAAAAAGCTCCAAATAAGCAGTATATTCTTCACAAAGTAGAATTTCATGGAAATCAAAATTATTTGAAATTAAATTTACCAAGTAGTTTTCTCCAGATTAAAAAAAAAGTGGATATTCAGAGTAACTTAAAATTGCAAGAGACCTCCAGAAATCATCTGATCAAATCCAAAGGATGAAAATATTTTAAAAGTCTAAAACCCTAATTTTAAAGTTTCAGAACCATTTTGCAGGTGAAGCAGTCTGTGATTGATAACATGTTTGTTTTACAAATCTGCTTTTAAAAACATACATAGAAAGCTGGTTCTGTCAACATGGTTCCTACCCTGTTTTATCCCAATTGCTCTGTTCAGAAAACATTCAGCAGCGTTATTCATCATTTCCCACCATCTTTTGATTATGTTGTTCTACCCAGACTTGTATGCACAACGGCTTTAATTCTTTCCACAACAAATACAAATCCTTCTCTGCATCTGATGATAGGAATGGTATTTTAAAACAAACTCCAAACAATATCAAACAAACACCATGATCCTCAAAAGTGTTTTTCAAACAGTAATTCAGTTCTTCAGAGGAACAACATTCAAGAAATGAATAAGCTTCAGAAAGATCAATATTTTCATTCACATTAAGAGTATTTTTTATCTAGCTGCTATACAGAATATGCTCAATAGCATTATGCAGTACTCCCAATGGCTTTTATTAAAAATTCAGAATATGGGAAGTTTATTGATTCTTTTTCTGGTGTTTGAATTTGCTATAAAGTGTCTGGTGCTCATCAAGGAAGAGTCAGCAATTGACCTGTGGTAGTAAATGAATTACACAAGCCTATATAAAGCATAGGCTGTCACCCACAACCACCATACATTTAAATTAATACTAACCTGGAAATTACTTAACATATTAGGCCTACTAATAACAATAATTATAATAATATAATAATGATGTGACTTTACTACAAAGTCACATCAAGACAGCAATACTGAAAAAAGTGCTTTTACCTTACAGGCATGCTTGAAAACATTCCTTAAAAACACTGGAAAGAAAAGGTGTATACTTATACACAGCTTTGGGGTAAAGCTGTGTACTTTCCTTTCTTACCAACTTTGCCCTGGTTGTCACATAAGAGATGACTAAGTCTGCAGAGCAGATATATTTCTGTCTTTGCACTGTGTGATACCATTTGCTGAGGTATCCTGTTTACTTTCCAGATCAATTAGTGAGGCACATGTGCCTGCACAATATGAGAGTTTTTAAAGCACATAAGGCATAGTTATTGTCCTAGGTTAAATAGCTAAACTAGGATTACCAGAATGTTTATCCAGGCATTTGCATTCAAGAAAGGCTGCTGGAAAACAAGCAAAACTCAATTATTCTCCAAATAAAACCACCTTCAGGAAATGAGGGTGGAATTAACTTTGATGAGCCTACATCCTTTCTGTTCTGCCAGCTCTATCCTGCCAGACCTCAGAGTCACTGAGAACACCATGAAAAAGCCTTTGTCGTACAACGGGCAGCAGGAAGCTCAGTTCTCTCTTAGCTCTATTTAAGGCACTCTAGAGAGGGATGGGATATGTGCTGCTCGTAATTAAATATAGGTAATGGCAAGAATAAGGGGCTAGCCAGGCATAGACAGAAATATTAATATAGACACCTTTATTCATCAAATACTTCTTTAAAAGTTAGTTTAACAGACTAATCTGTCAAGATCACAGAGCAAAGACTGAAGTCTCCATAGCAGGTTGAAGCCGAGTTCTGCCATGTTTCTGCCACGCATTGTTTGATGAGAGGTTGCTAAATGGATTGTTGTATTCAGCAACTCAACATAATCTCATGGCAGAATTAATTTCATTTGCCCATTCTGACCTGGGATTTCTGGAAGTTCTAGACTATTTTAAACCTTCCAGCATGCTAGCACCGGTATGGTCCCCAAAAATGGTGGTAGTCTTCAAGATGGCCAAACTGCTGAAACAATCCTACTAAGTCCATAGAATCAAGCAGCATGTTGCTTGCAATTATTCACATTCTTCCTCCAAGTTGAACAAGAAATATTTTCTGCAGCAGGATATCATAATTACAGTTAAGCTACTTTGCTCCTATACCTAGCACTTACCTCCTCTTATGGCCACAGCAGAAGGTACAACGGTGCATACCTCAGTATTTGCCTAGATAGAACTTTGATGCAATAGGCTTTGGATGACTGCCAAATTTCTCTCTTTTTTTTTTTTAATTAAAAGATGACACAAAATATAGAGTTAGGGCCAGCTACACACCATTTTGGTGACTAGCTTCCCACTGGTTTCCACTAATACAGATACAGGAATCAGGCAAGTATCTAATGCCATAGATGCTTGCTGTTAGCTTTTCTTTTAGCATTAGCTTAGATGAGGGAAGGTGGCTCTGAAGGACAGGTCAGTGGAACAGGACTTTGGAAAGTCAAATTTAAATCCTCAGTGCAATTTCCCAACAGAGCTTCAGCAAATCTCCCGATCTTATTTGTGGTTTATTTTTTGTTGTTGCTTGGTGCTTTCTTTTTTTAATCACCATCAAGATTAAAACCATTGGTGAAGAATAAGACGTGTTCTCCAAATGACATGCTGAAAGGGTGGTTCTTGATTTTAGACCTTGGATTTTGGAGACTACATACGAATTTACCACTTAAGCTGTCAGTAACGTGGTACTTTCTACCCAATGACATAACACAGCAGTAACTTCAGCCACAGAGAGCAACTGTCCAGTCATTTTTCAGTATGTGTCTTTGAAAGTGTGTTAACACAAGCAGTGATTCAGAGAACTTACAGAGTTTTGCAGTGTCTTTTTATTGTGTAGTTTATACTCATGGTTATCCTCTTTTAATCCTAAATATCCATTCTGTATCTCATCTAGGAGTTTCAGGAGGAATTTTTGCCATACTTCAGAGCACCAAGCAGACAACATGGTTCCCTTCCCCCAAAAAGGGTGCATGGGCTCTGTATTGCAGCTTCTACTGGACTAAGAGTGCAGTCTCCAACAATCACCACAAATAAACTTTTCAGGATGACTCTTGCACAGCACTTTACCCTATTTTTACAGAGTAAAGCAGAACCGTAAAATCATCCATATAAATCAAAACCTTGAAAACCACATTACCTTACTACTTCAATTTGCCATGAAAAATTGCCAAAGCATATTTGCAGACTTTGTAATTCCTTTAAAAATTGGTCTCTCATTACCTACTTACCTAAATAGCAATTTTACCCTTTTCTGAACGTAGATTATTAAATTAGAATAGGTTTTACATTTTCGTCTTCCTTCAACCAAGTTCCTTGAGACTCAGGAGACCAGACCATGTCTGAAGGAACAGAGCAAACTCAATAACTTGATTAAAAGGACCGGACTGCTCAACAAATAGGCCCAGCAAAGGTCCTGTGTTGAAGCTTTCATGCACCAGCCTTTTAATTTCAGAATGACATTCAATATGGGCAATGAATTAACTAAACAAAAGGACTTGCATGAGTGAATTACAGGTGGCTGAACTCGAACTGAGAAAGCACACACATAGATTGAAAAGAAAGGATGATAATCATATACTTGCTCTCTTTTACAGGACAGTACCTGCTGGGATGGATGCCTACCACACCAGCACTTCGGAGGTACACTGGCACCTCTTGCAGAAGGAAACAAGGTAAAACGAGAACTTTCTGGGAATTTCTCCCCACTCTACTACTTTTAAGTATTCACATCAATATTTCCAGATCTCCATTTTCAAATCCCCCGCTTCACATTTCCAATTTGCATTCAAAGTGCCCTGGTAATAGAGCTGCCAAAGCAAGTAATGCACTGCCAATGCCAAGAAGAGGTCAGTTCAGGCATGACCACATTGAGAATCCTGTTACTGTGAGAATTAGAAGCAATTCTCCCCACTGTTAATCCAACGGTATTAGGAACAATGCATTAATAACAGCAGTTACAGTAACAGCCGCATAATATTCTGTCATCATTATCTAGATATGTTGATACAGAGCTGAGAAGCTGCTGTTTGACATGTAACAGGCATTCATGTGCCCACCTGACAGGGTCACCAAGGGCACCCACCGCTCTTTTGTGCCAATCTCCTCTGCCCAACAAGGGGAATTGCAGACTTTTTGAAGCTGAGGCCAATGCAAGAACTTGAAAGGAAGGGAGATGGAAACAATTCAGAGGAAACATGGAACATTTTTCAGGTTTTAGGGAGGTTCTTTGATTTGTGCTTTCCATTTTGGGTTTGTTGGTTTTTTTTTCTATTTGGCTGGTTTGGTTTTTTAAATAAACAATGAAATCATACACTTTTATGCCATCCCAGAGTGAGTTACTCAGTTTAATGCAAGGATTACTGAATTGCAGGTTCTTTACATACCACACCTCACAGCAGCCTCGATGTACGCCACCAGCCACAGCAAACACATCCCTCAGTGCAAAGCTCCAGGGGCAGGCGAGCGTGGCCTGCATTGCCTGCTGGCAGCTGACATCTGGCCTGTTACACCAAAGCAAAAGGAGCTCCTGCCACCAACAAATTCACTCCAGTGCATGACACTGATGAAGCTTCATACAAGCACCAGAGCTCTAGCTCATCATTCAAAATTCATCTTGCTTGCATTCTGTCTTATAGAATTAGCCCTCTGAACAGCTCTCCCATTTCCTTTTCTGATTCATGACAGGGCTATGAAACTCACTGAGACTGGCAAAGTATAATCTCTCAAAGAAAAAACAACCCTCCCTAAAACTGCTTATTCTTTTTAAAACACCCACTAGTCATAACATTTATTCAGCTACTACAGTCTGCGTGCTGTTTGTATTTTACTTACAGCCATTAACACAAAGGACAATTAAATGATGTACAGGAGAAGCCAGGAAAAACATTCTTTGGATTCTGTGCACTTTAAAACAGCCTTTTTCTTACAGATGACAGATTCAGGTCAGGGAATGTCTAAAATGGGACACTATTGCCACATAAAACACATTGAATAAGTAGTTAGTGCCCTTTCCCTCCACCCCAACACACCCTCAAAGAGACCTGACTTAAACACGTTTGGTTTTATGGTGCTTTGGAAACCTTTGATGGCAACATATAGAGAGGCTTCTTTGGCACGTTTTTCTTCCCTGTAGCCCTGTGTGGCTCAGTCCCAAAAATAAAATGCTGACTCTGAGGTAGGCTCACTTGACTTCACTGTAATCAGCAAAGCACAAGGAGTGGAGAAGAGAGTTAGAGAAAAACTTACGGAATAGAGTGGCAAGACAATAGGGAGGAAATACATACATATATATATATATATATACACACACACACACAGAGGTATCTCCATAGATCTGTTGTCACTTTACAAACTAACAGACTTTAGGGGATACCTGTTTTCATATTTTATTATCCAATTTACTGTAGAACGCAGTAACAGAGTAGAAACTGAAATACAGGCTCTTGGATCTGTTTCTATGGAGAGATGAGAAAACTCATCATTGTGCAAGTCATTTTCTGGCTTCTGACATCATCACTGTTGAATCATCTGATCTCCCCTAGTCCAACACACAAGCAGTGCAATGTGCTGAGGTTTCCCTCAACTTAATTTCCCCCCCTAAGAGCTGCAAGAGTTTGTTTTCAATGTGGAAAATCATTGATTACACCAAACCCCAGATACAATTCAACTAGGTGAGTGCATTGTAAGAAAAGTAGAATGCAATGCGAAAAGACTGACAAAACCAGCAATTTGAAGTCCTGATTCCGCAATTAGATTCTTATCTTAAGGACAGAAAAGATCACTGCGAACAAGAAGTTTGATATTTTGCATCAGAAAGTGAATAACTTTTCACCTAAGTTTTAAAGCAAGACAATGATTTATCATTGAGTGACCCAACAAACTTTTTAAACAAACATTATGAATAAGACTTACAATAATAATGAATTCACTGCATCCATAGTAAATGCTTCCAAAAAGATTAAATATTCCCATTATTAAAACAAACATATTATGCAAGACTCTGGCTTATTAAATATATTCACCTGTTCATCATTGGTTTACAGCATTAGCTCAATATTTTTCTTTTTTTAAAATACATAATATGAGCTTGAAATGGCTTTGCAAATATACCTGCTACTTCTTGCTGTAAATAAACCTTTTAATAACATATTTCATGTATAGAAATATGAAACTATGTCAGAATTAGGAATTTTAAGAAATTATCTGAAAAAAATTTCCAGACTGCTGATACTTTAAAATACACTTGCAGCACTTTAAGGGGGAAGAAGAAGAAAAGAAAAAGAAAAACCTTTTACAGCCACACTCCTATGTGGCATTCGACTCCTGTTGAGGAAAAAAAATTGACTTTTAGCTGGGAAAATATGACTCCTAGGGTTCAATTTGAGTATTTTATAAAGAGACATAGATAGCAAAAGTGTTACTTGAGGAAACAACAAGTAGAAGATAAAATAAAATCTGCATTTTGAACTGTGAACTGCAGTTTGACTGTGAGACTACCACCAGTAGAATAGAGTACATGGAGTGGAGGAAAAAAAACAACAACAACAAAAACCATACAGCCAGCAGCAATTACCCATTTTGGGACCCTGGCTTGAGAAGACGCTTGGCTGGGCTTGTTGGATGTTTGCAGGATAAATCTTTCTTACATAGATCTCCATGAAAAAAGCTTGAAAATAGCTTTAAAGTTATTCAGATGCATTCAGAATTATACCAAGCTAATGCTGCATTACCTGATGGGGTGGATTATTATTATTAAACATAATTTTCTTTAAATACTCACAGCTCAAAAATCAACACTGTTCCTTTGCCTGCACTCAAAACATATTTCTGGATACACCAAAGAACTCTTCTACCATGGCTCGTTACAGGTATAAACCAAATCAAACTGCTAGTACATTTTGGACCTTCTTGAGCACTTTTACAGAATTTAACCTCTTGACTCTGTATTGACATAAAATATATGAACTGGCAGCAAATCAGAGGTTCTACAAAGGTAGGTAGGTAGGTAGCTTTGCTACCTGTCACCGTGCCTTCCCTCTGGTGCTCTCTAATCTCCTTCCAGCAAAGTCAGTGGGCTAACTCAAACCCCCGGGCACAGCAGGCTAAACTAGTCTCACAGATTCTAACTGAAGCAAATCAACATATTCTTACTCTGCTTGCAGGGCTGTAGAGGAACAATCTTTTCAACATGGCACTGGCAAGTACTATCAGCTTCAAATAGCACAGCAAAATTAACATCTGTCTGTGGCCAAAGATTTGTATTTCCAACATTCACCTGAAGTGGTCTAAGGGAGATGTACAGTAATTAAGAGTTCAGAGCATAAACACGGAGAGTTGGTGTGGCTCACCTGACTCACAGGAACTTGTATGTCCTCCTTGACTAAGAGTTCAGAGCCTGGTATTGGAACTTGAATCCCCTTCCTAAACTTGGAAATAGCTGACACTATTTGAGGAGACATGGGGAGGGGATTCACTGAAATAGAGGATTTACATTAGCTTTACTGGACAACTGTAGCAATAAAAGCAACTTTGGGCTACTGGTATTCCCCCACCCCCTTGCAAAGCTGAATAATTTAAGATTGAATTAACCCATTTAAATGAACAGAGAATGCTCACACAAATAGTATTTTTGGTTTTGTCCCTTTAAAACACTATTGTACAAAAAATAAGTTAGAGCATTGCACAGGAATACCCAACCTGCTAAAACCTTTGTACAATCTCACCAAAAATACACTAGGGAATAAAGGAAAAAACATTCCCTGACTTCAGTGGGCTGAAATCCCATCCAATCCCTTAATGATACCTCCCCAAGCGTAATGTCCACCAGTTCTTTGTGACACTTATGACCACTTAACAGCTAGGTCTTAAGTACCTGGTAACACCTAGATGTAAAATAAAGCTGAACCTTTAAGAGAGTGACAAGTAGTATCAGGGTAATGCTAGGAGAGAGCAGACCCTCTCCAATCACCATCCAACCCTGAACATGAGCTGAATCCTTCCAGTTTCCCATCAGGGCCCACACCTCCATGCAGGTCTCACCTGGATCCCTCCTCCCTCATAACCTCTCAAGCTCTCTGCTCAGCAAACTGCACAGTTCAGCATCTTGTTCTTACCTCCAGCACAACACAGCTGCTTGTCTTCTCAAACAGTAATCAAAGTGATTTTAACTCTCAAACATCATCTGTTGCTAAATGCACATGGGTTTAAAAATATCAGACAGTAATTGAAGTAAAGGACAGGCTGTGTATTGCAACATGATTAAAGTCACTGTCTTCAACATTCTTCCACACATTCACTTGGCTGGCAGGCTGGAAAATGCCAAAGCGCTAAAGGTTATTAGACTATTGTTTATGAAAATGGAAGTGTAAAGTTTGCAGTCATGATAACATATTCAACTTAAAAGAGAAAAAAAATTGAAGACATGATTAAGAAAAACCTTACACACAAAAGCTCTGACTGTCCCATTATGCAGCTGACAAAGGAGCTTTCTTCCTTCCTTCCCTACTCCCTCATCAAAATAAAAATTTTTAATCTCAACATATAATAAAGACTGAGAGGAACAAAAAAATTATTTAATGGATTTTCCTACATGCATTATGCAAAGCAATTTTTAGTCTAGAAAGAGGTACTGCAGTTACCTAAATTGACTCGAGGGTATTTTACTTAGAATGAATGTTTAATAGATGTTATCTCAGTTGAAGTAAATAGTTCATGGAAGAAAAACAGCTCTAAATTTCTTCATAAATAGTAATTTTTTCAAGTGGTCTACATGGGCCAAAAGCATACCTGCACTACTGAAATATCACAAGCATCTATTTCTGCCTGTCACTTAATTTGTTTGCCTAGAAATTAATCAGATTTTTTGTATCAAGGTTCTGCTTTTTTTCTCCAATATACACAAAATGAATTGTGTAAAATGTTCCTTTAGGGGAAATGCATATTAACTTGTGTCGGACTGGAAGTCCAAACACCCTTCTTCTGGTGCCAAACTGCTAGAGATCCCTCATACAATTGCAGACAAATCAAATAACCCTGCTGTCCCTCTGTTCCCAGTCAGTAGAGCGAGAGGAGCATTACTTCCCCTCTTTGCACAGGGTTCGAAAAAGCACAGCAGCAATGTTTGCGACTCATCCACTAAGGCACTGAGGAGCAACACCATTCAACATCTGTTAGAATTCATAGGTTACTTAGACTGTGCAGACTTCAAAGGCAGTTTTTCTTTTTAATCTTCCCTTCCTTTTCTTCCTGCTTCAACCTTTTCATAGTGCCTCTTCCTTCCCAGGGGGTTAAAACCTGCTCCCAAATACACACCTCATGTAAGAGAGACCGTGATAGTGAGTGAAAGCAGACCTGTTATCCTCACATCTGAACCCTGGTTTCCCCAGAATACCTCATCCCTCACTACTGGAACAAGAGCGGAAAAAGCTGAGAGACCCCACTTTCCCTGACAGCCAGTAATACCCTGGGCAATAGCAGTTCTGTTTGTGCCTTCCAATCAAGTTGAATTGGATGGGGGAGAGATGCCAAAAATGTTTATTATGAAAACCAAACCCCAAAATCCCAGAGTTTCAGTCTCACTGTCACACCAAGTTATTTATGATTTCCACTCACTTTGTTCAGCGCTTTCAACTAAAAATTGAATGACAATCTACAGCGAAGAGTTATCAGCCCTGTCTTTTGTCTAAAGGATAATAGACCCTGACAAGAAAGAGATATTCAAATCCTTCCTCTAACCAAGAGGATTCAGAGGTTTTCCTCTCTCCTTCCAAACGTTCGTGCTATTAATCCAGTTTACTGATGCTGCCTTGGTCTCTCCCAGTTTGCCCCGGCCAGTATGTACTCCAGTATGACCTGAAACCAGGCTGAAGCCAAAGGCACTGCACCTCCTTCTCCCTGCCACAGCTGGCTGAGCATGGAAGCCAGATGGTTCTCTTGTCCTCTGGCGCAGCTTCACTACAAACATTCTACAGAAAAAGGAAAGTTTCCATCTATCCATAGAAAACACTTCAACCACCACCTCATGCAAAGGACTGGCCAATTCTTGCTGTTGATTTTTTTCAAGGACATCTGTGTTCTGCTGCAATGAAAACAAAATTTCATTTTCAGGGAAGGAATATTTCATTTGGCCCTTCCAAATCTTTAAGAAAAATCTTTCATTTTTACTTTCAAAATGAAAAACAAGTTAGATGAAGATTTGTATCAGAACAAACCAACCAAACAATAGTGGTTACTTGGTTCAAACTACTTTATGCACCCGCCCTGCAAGCAAAGACAAGTGTTTCCTGACACAGAAAGCCAGAAACAAATATGCTTCAATCCAGGTCAATGGATTAGAAGTGTATCTAGAATTTAAAAAAAAAAACGAGTTATACAAATTTGAGACAATTAGAAGTTTTAAAAAAACTTCTTAAATCTTAATAAGACAGTCAGAGAGCCGTAAACCCCTTAAATTCTACTTTAAAATACACTAGTAGTAAAAGTTAAGTGGAACTGAGTGCTAGATATTAAATGAGTACAAAAACCCAATCCTTTTAATCTTTGAATAAAACACAAAAAACAATACTCAGTTGAAAATCTTTATAGATCATTTGTTTAACTAGAACACAAAACCCCCACTCTTTTTCAGACATTTACGCTTAAGACACTGCTCATAACTTTCATTTTTATTTCCATTCCGAATAAGAAATCAAGATGAGAAAACAATGCATAATGTTAAACTGTAGATTGTTTGGTTTCTTTGCTTGTTTTCTACCCAGCTCAGTGTTGTTTGATGTTTTGTGGCCATTTTTATGAAGTAAAAAAAAAAAACCAATAAGCTCCCCAAACTGGGTCCCACAAATACTGTAATTCTGCATTGAGTCAGATACCTGCTGTTCAAAGAAATAACAAGAAACCAATAGAGATTATGGCACACAAATTAAATCAGTAGACATTTTATTTTAGAATAGTTAGGAAAATCAGCTAAGTCACAAACCAGCTGTGCGTTCAGAGTCAAATCTCCAAACTATGCATTACATAATAAACTCCCAGCAAAAAAAAAAGACTAGAAAATACCATTTCCTGTCTAACTCTCCATTTTCAAAGAATTCTGCAGGCATGAAATGCTTGTACCTCACACCTTACAAGAAAGAATTACTGAATAAAACCCTCTTAGCACCTTTGCCTCATGTTTCTTGTTCATGAGATGTCATGAAAACATGGAGTGGGGCTAAGGCTGAAAATGAAAGAGGTCCTGTGAACAGAATACTAAGTCAACAAAAATGTTGTGAGCAGAACAAGAACTATGTCTTAGTCTCTTGTTTCCTTGAGACCATTGGGTTTGATATTTAAGCATCCTTGCTTCTTTCTTGCAACAGGGAAATGTTCTGATCATCTCCTTTCTAATTAGGAAAGGAAAAGTCACCGAATCAGTGTCCTTAGGTCCCACAGCCTCTCTGTGTACCCTTAATACCTGGGTGGTGACGAGTACAGCACAGAGACAGAGCCAAGTCACAGCTGGAGAAACCAATGTTGCTAAATCATACTCAGGCTCAAAACTTTTCAAAAATCTTTTCTGTTTAAGGCCTGAAAGCATCTTTGGAACATAATCTGTATTATTGCAAGTATCAAATATGATCTAGCAAACTATTTAAATCAGGTATGGCCAGCCTTCTACTTCCAAGAGCCTCACAGCAGCATCCTCATATAGCTTCAAGACATTTACCCAAGACACTTAGAGAGAAACCCAAGAGATTCAACAGAAAAGGGATGACAAGAGTTCTTATGAATCACACCTTGGTAACACAAGGGATGTCACTGTGGGAACTGCCACAAGGGGCCCTTTCAGACATTTACCATCTATGTAAGCCCAAATGTACAAATATTAACAAACAATTCAGGTAGGACTTCCTGCAAGGAGTTAGACAGCTCCATCCATTTCCACCCCTACCGAAACCTTTCATCCCCTCTGCTCCAAAGCTTTTGTTGCTCATGGGTTGCTTTGCAGCAGGTATCCTGGCACTCTACTCTCCGTGTCAGATTATGGACCAAAGAGCAAGGTAATTATGTTCAGTAAAGGCTCACAAGACATTTTATACTGACAGCTAATGCACTACCTTTTCCACAGAGGTCAGCTCCTGTGTTTTCCTCCCAACACATGACTATTAAGAACATTTAATACCAATCCTTCACTTACTTATAAGCTATTAGCTGCATACTAATTCATTCTCCACTTCAATGTGTGAGTGACTTGAACTTCTACCTTATTTTCCAACTCAGTTCTGCTGGGTGGTTTCCATCTGCTGACAGTACCCATACTCAGTTTAAAAAAAAAAAAACAACAAACAAAACACAACCAACAAAAAACCTACCAAACACCAAAAAACCCCTCACCAAATAACAAAACAAAACTCACCAGCACAAAATCCACACTACAGAAGTTCTTTGCTATCAGAATCAGGGATAGGTCACATCAGAATCAGTTTAGAGAAACTGAATTTGTGGTCTGATACCATCACTAAGCCAAGGAAACCACAATCAATAAGAGATAATGTTCAACTGAATTTTCTTAGCAACAGCTTCATAAAAAATGTTAGGGCTACTCTCTCCTTTGTGTTCTTATGTATTTCAGAAACCACTGGGCACCATGCATTCTGCTGGCAGCCTACACAGTGGTAATTTGTGAATACTGCTTATTTTGTCATATTTTGTCAATGAAGTTTAGGAGATCAGCTACATTGCAAACCACTTGCTGCATCCATCTTCCCTGATTCTCTTGAACTGCAGGAGAAATGGACCATTTCTAATTGATCGAACTCTCAACATTCTCTCTTCACTGTATTATTGAACTCCAATTTAGCCTCGCCTCTGCCTCCAGATATAAAACTGCATCCTTAGAAAAAAATTAGTATCTGACAAGTCATAGGTGGCCATTGGGAAATGGATACAACAACATGAAAGAATTATTCACCTGAGAAATGGGTTGTTAAATACAATTACTTCCCCAATAAAATTCCACCAAGATGTAGGTGCAAATAAGCGAATTAATGCTGGGTAGTCACTAAAGAGAACGATTATACAGCAACCATTTGCCCACAGTGAAATGCATTACATATGAGAAGGTAATAAAATTCAAGTCATGTAAAAATCTGCGTTTTACCAATTATGATCATAAATGCTTACAGAACACATTTGGCTTTGCCATTAGCACTTGTAAAAGTCATACCTCATCATATACTTACTCAGTACAGACCAGGTTAGGGCTTTCCAAATACTATGTAGATGGTATTTAAGTAGGAAAACTGTCAGGACACGATTTATTTCAGTAAAAGGTGGGCAAATATAGTTTAACAGGACAGGAAAGGAACTGATGCATTAACATCACCAGTAGCAAGGTGCAGAAATCAAATATTAATTTAAGGCAGGAAACAAGTACCTTCACTCTAAAACTACTTGCTGTGAACTCCAGTTAAACTTCAGTTCAAACCAAAGCCATTTTCATTGCAGGGTAGAATGGTCTGTATGGAATGTCTGTCACTCCTGCAGGAGAACAGCAGAGCCAGTTCTGGTGTGTGCTGGTCAATGATCTGCTCAGACAAGTGGCTGAGCTTAAGGAGGAAGTGGAAAGACTGAGGTCTAGTTGAGAATGCAAAAAGAAATAGATTGGTGCAGCGCCCTCCGGACCTCACCTCGGGCTCACCTCAGTGCTCAGTGCTGGTGCCAAGTAAGTTCTTCATAAAACCTGTTCTTATTTTCCCTTCTCTCCAATTTAACCTACTGTGCTACCCTTTCCAAACTATCAAATAGCATATAACATAGCAGCCGGTTTACTGGTTCTCACCTCCAGTCAATCGCTCGTTTACAACACTTGTCAACATCTGGAGCTTCACCTTCCTCTATTTCTTTCAAAAAATAAAAAAAAAAAGTTTTCCTTACCGTAGGCAATCCATATCAGCACCACTTGTCACTGTCTTAAGACCAGGCAAAGAGCTAATTATAAATCACATTAGTGTCAGAAATACGTACAAAAACACACTGATGGGTACAAGTCCAGCACAGAGAAGGCTTAAGTGACCAGGCTTCTGCAGGCATCCAGTTATTTTGAAAGTAGTTCAAATAACCTTGCAGCTACTTTTCGTTATTGTCCTCCTAAGGGAATTGGCACAGCATAGCTCACGCTGATTTCACACCTCAGCTTTGTGTGAATCCTCCTCCTAGGGGTTCAGCTGTCTGTGATCCAAGGCCTGGTTTTGACACAGCAGAACTGCATAACCTTGGATGAAACTTCTCAGGAAACTGACAGCTTGCAAGAAAGCTGTGTGACAATACTTAGACTAGAGCCACGATAGATAAGAACAGTAAATTTACAGCTAGACACAAGATCCTTGAAACATAGGCTGTTAACAGTTCAAGGACTCAA